>FLSR01000671.1:192672-219238 GCA_900092035.1 Leuciscus waleckii
ACATACTAACATTATAAGGGCACCCCAGGAAACATTCTAAAATAATAAAATAATCCATTCTAGGGCACCTTTAAGTATAGCAAAATAAATGTCTTCTTTTGCTATACTTATATCCTAGAATAACTTCAAAACTACATACTATCAACTAACAACAAAATATCTTGAATTCTCCCATGGTTCTTCCTAAACATCTGTTAAGGGTTTTTTCCAAGTCAGTGTGGTTCATTTGTCTTGTTCACTATTATTTGTAAAGCTGCTTTGAATAAATCTGTATTGTGAAAAGTGTAAAGCAATTCAAACTGAACTGACCTAAACTAAACTGAATTACATTTATTTGAAGAAAACCAAATTAACCTGAATTAATTTTAATTAATGAAAATGAAGTCAACTCAAATTAAATCAAAACAGACTTATTTGAATCAAATTAGAATTGAATCTAATTTCATTCAAAATTAATTGAGTTCATTTGACAAACTGAACTGAGCCAAATAAAATGAAAATCAAGTTTATCAAGTTTAATTTGAATCAAGTTTTAAGTTGAATCAAGTTTAAATAAAATCAAAATGAATCAGATGGAACTGGATTAAACTTAAACTAAATTGATTTAAACAGAACTGAACTGGGTTATCGTGTAATGTTTGACGTAAAATCTGCATCCTGAGGAAAAACCAGTTGATAAGCACTGCTCTCATCCTCCCACTTCCCAATGTTTCTCCACCTCCAGAAGGTGGCTTCAGTGGCATTAATGAGCACAGAATGGCTGAATGTCTGTGCGCTGATGTATAAGTCATATGAGAGAATGTTTGCACCTATGTTTGTGTGTGTTTGACAGCAGGTTTGTGTGTGATCTGAGAGGCCCTAGGAGGTTCAGACTCTCAGAGAGACAGCAGGGCATCTCCTCCCTCCAGCATGCAGAGGCATAATTGAGACAGAATGGCAGGTAGCACAGAAACACAGCTAGAAGGAGAGGCTGGATTCAGAGAGAATTTTAGATCAGCGCTGCTCCTTCTACACTTCAACAGCTGGACACCCTGCAGATACACTATATCCACGAGTCACTCTCATATATGGTGCGCTCAGTCTCTAGATTAACACATCTCCAAAGGAAGCAGTATGATGGGACAGCAACAAATCTACATCACTCTCGTTATAAACAAAATTGCTTGGTTTAGTTGTCATTCGTGATTATATAAACATCATTGTTTAAGCCAGTGGTTCTCAAAGTGTGGGGCGATCCGCAGAAAAAAGAAAAAAGAAAACAGCTGTTGCAACAGCGTTCAAGTGCGCAGATAGTGGTTGGTGCTCTGCCTTTATAAAGCGCCACCGAATGCCAAGTTCTCTGAATCGTTCTTCTTCAGACGGTTGACGTGCATTTAAAGGTTGAAATGGGGGTGTGACCAAAAAAGTCTGAGAACCACTAGTTTAAGCCAAATATCTGAAGAAGAAAAAAATCGGATTATTGCTGATAAATTTCTGTTGATTTCTTTCAACCAATATCTTATTAAATTATTTGTTGTGAAAAAGAAGTGTTCTTGATTGTATTGAATGCACACTTTAGTGTACTTCAAATGTTAATAGTACATTTAAATAAAAATAAAAATAAAAATAATAATAATAATAATAATAATAATAATAATAATAAAAAAAACTTATTTATCACCATCTTGGAGTCCTTCAGGTGTGCTTTCATGTGTCTTGCACTGAGGAGAGGCTTCCGTCGGGCCACTCTGCCATAAAGCCCCGACTGGTGGATGGCTGCAGTGATGGTTGAGTTACTACAACTTTCTCCCATCTCCCGACTGCATCTCTGGAGCTCAGCCACAGTGATCTTTGGGTTCTTCTTTACCTCTCTCACCAAGGCTCTTCTTCCCCGATAGCTCAGTTTGGCCGGACGGCCAGCTCTAGGAAGGGTTCTGGTCGTCCCAAACGTCTTCTATTTAAGGATTATGGAGGCCACTGTGCTCTTAGGAACCTTAAGTGCAGCAGAATTTTTTTTGTAACCTTGGCCAGATCTGTGCCTTGCCACAATTCTGTCTCTGAGCTCTTCAGGCAGTTCCTTTGACCTCATGATTCTCATTTGCTCTGACATGCACTGTGAGCTGTAAGGTCTTATATAGAGAGGTGTGTGGCTTTCCTAATCAAGTTCAATCAGTATAATCAAACACAGCTGGACTCAAATGAAGGTGTAGAACCATCTCAAGGATGATCAGAAGAAATGGACAGCACCTGAGTTAAATATATGAGTGCCACAGCAAAGGGTCTGAATACTTAGGACCATGTGATATTTCAGTTTTTCTTTTTTAATAAATGTGCAAAAATGTCAACAGTTCTGTGTTTATCTGTCAATATGGGGGGCTGTGTGTACAATAATGAGGAAAAAAATGAACTTAAATGATTTTAGCAAATGGCTGCAATATAACAAAGAGGGAAAAATTTAAGGGGGTCTGAATACTTTCCGTACCCACTGTATATATATATATACACACACACACACTTTGAAGATAACAGAATATTAATGAAAGTAAAAGCCAAATAATGAGAACACTTGTAAAGTACTTGATTATAATTTTGACTTAAGTGTGTTATTCAAAATTACATTTAAAGTATCAGTACGAATATGTAATAACAAATATATTTAAAAACATGACAGAAGTTTCAATTGAAAAGGCATTTAAGTATATTTAGGCTTTTCAGTACAGTACACTAATACAATTTCAAAGACAATAAAAGTAATTCTGAAATTACATATAAAGATGTATTTAAGTCCTACTAAAACACAGTAAAATTCAGCTAATTGACCCATCTCAAAAGACCCGCCCTCTTAATTACTGTTGCTATGTCCGACAAGTTGTAAGTACAAGCCAGGTGCTCTCATGCCACACATAATGAGAAAGTTTACATGCACCCTCCTGGTGCAATTATAATGGGATTTTTACAATATTGCGATTAATCTTTACCAGATGTGAACACAATACTATGATTAAACTAATGCGATTAAGCTCATAATCGTAGTAAACAATCTCAAATAAACTGTGAGGCGTACGCCTGTTTTAAATATCAATAAACCGGTGTATAAACGCCTCATTTGCATTATTCTCGCTCTGACCATGTGCTCGGTCCTATATACAGACACCATGTGTTGTTTAACTTCATGAATGAACATTATTCTCAAGTTTTCGCTCCACTCAGAATCGTTAAACTTTCAACATAACTCGCTGTGCAGTCTCTGCTCCATATCTTTGTGCAGAGATGGCGGAAGGCTAACCCAGTTACAACGACATTGTGATGTTCGTCACGGCACGAAATAACCTTCCAATAAGCCCATAGATATATGATTTGCATTTGATTTAAGTAGATTAAAACCGTGGCCAGTAACACGCCTACATCATTTGTTCATCATTTGTGCTGTGGGGTATGTGAAAAATGGTGATAAATATATAACCAAATATCATAGCGAATAATCAGAAGTTTTATACCAAAAGTCACTTTTGGTATAAAACAAATTTAGTTATTTTTTAAGAAATTCATACAATAAATAGCCTTTTATGGCTTTTTAATGTGTCGGGACATATAGCTGTGTGTCAAGCAGCATGTGAACTGATCATCTCTTCCTCCTTACTATTAGTTTTAGTATCTACTGTCTGGTTTGTTTGTCTGACAAAATGGCTGATAGAAACGAGGGCACATATCTGCGTTATGATTGATCAGATCGTCTGTCAATCAAACTCTCGGCGAAGGGTGAATTGGATTTTATACTAATTTAAACGTAATATGCAAATTTGAGCAAGTGTTTGAAAACATTACATTCAGTTTGCACTTAAGTATATTCATTTAAAGTATTGTTTACGTAATAAGTAACATAATTACGTAACAATCGTGCTTTTCTTTATCCTTTTTCTTTAAAAAAAAATGTGTTCAGTACCAGATGCTGCTGTCAACTGAGAAAAATGCCTTTTCAGCCTTTGATTTACATTTAATTAATCCACAAAACTCATTTTGTGAATATAATTTGGAAGAACATCTATATACGCATATGACCATAATGTGTCAGTTAACCAAAAAGGAGACAATTAAAGGCTTTAAAAGAAAACCCACTCGAGAGCTTCCAAACCACAGTGAAGCAATGAAAAAGAAAGTGTATTCTTCTCAGAACAACAGACACAGAAAATGAATGTATAAACAGTATACGTGGTATAAACAACTATTTTAAAAAACGGCAAAAAAGTGGAACATATTCATAAGATATGTTCACAAGTAACACTTACAAGGTCAAAAAAACTAATGATGCATCTTCCAGGATAAGAAAAATCTGCCAAACACAACAGCAAAAAAGGGCCAACATTAAAGAACATTCCGCAATTAAGACTACTTTTTAAATCTGTTTCAAGAATCTCTTCAATTATTTATAGGTGAGTCCCAACTATTTTCTTTTATTTGCACATTAAAGATTCTCCTTAAACAGAAGCAGCCTTTTCACCTTTTAGTGTGAGGAAAGACAGGAAAACAAGAT
The DNA here is from genome assembly GCA_900092035.1 of Leuciscus waleckii. Taxonomy (NCBI): domain Eukaryota; kingdom Metazoa; phylum Chordata; class Actinopteri; order Cypriniformes; family Leuciscidae; genus Leuciscus; species Leuciscus waleckii. Next base: position 197,183 of record FLSR01000671.1, read on the forward strand.
CTGAAACGGTCATGATGGAGATTGTTTGCTTAGAACAGCACTGCAAGAAATAGTCCTAATTCAATTTTCTTTCAAGTGAAAACAAATCTAAATGGGGAAAGTCAAGGCAAACTGACATATTAAATATTGAAAGCATTTGAAAAATGAGGCAAATACACACACATGCAAATAGTTTCTCATCACTAGCGTCAGAAAGCATAAAGTGCTATTTATCAACTATTTATTACTAAGCTCTTACTGTTGTCTCTAGCTCGGTTTGACTCCTTTGAGACCATGAGTTGAATATGTTATCTAGTGTCAATTTTCACTACATGCGCTTTCCCAAAAATAGGGCCAGTTCAGTCAAGCCTTCAAATACCTGCTGTGCTGCTGGGGTAATCGCATCAATTAAACATCATCTACTGTACCGAACTAAAAACTCATCGAGAACTGCCTAAAAGAAAACTGAGAATGATATCATCTTTTAAAAACCACATTCATACTGACTGATCAAAGTCAACCTGAAACAAATCAGCAATGTGACGCATTTAGGTATGACAGGTTATTCAATGAGAAAAAAATTCGAGACTTAATTGGATCACAACAATAGGGCATTAGATATGAGAACAGAGTCACACTTGAATTCCTCCCAAAATGCCTCTGGTACCGATTTTTGAGGAGTCTTTTTGACCAGAACATGGAGACTGAAGGTTTGGCCATGGTGTCGCTTTTTCTTCCCCCAAATATATCGTCAATTACTCTTATTGCCATAAATCTGAATACATCAACTTAATGTTTATGAAATGTATGGCATTGAAATAAGAAAATAATTCGGGTCCATTTTGATTTCATCTGGATAAACTTTGACTGAATCCACTATTCATATAGCAGAACTGAGCTGCTAATAACAGTGTGGACTGTGAACTATTGACTGAATGTGAAGCTCAGGGTTGCACTCACACTGCAGAGGGTCTTTCAGCGTTGGGTGCAGGAGGGCTCTGGGGGTTCCATTGAAAAGACTCAACCTGAGAAAGACATGGTTGTTAAAAGTGAAAATAATAAATAAATAAGTAAAAATACTTGAAAATGTATAAATGTTGATTATCTTTTGGATCGAATATACGTTTGGGGTCAGCAAGATTGTATTAAATTGGTCAAAATAATCAAATATTAAGCAGCACAAGTTTTCAACTGTCATAATAATAAGAAATGTTTCTTGAGCACCAAAACAGAATTTTACGACTAATTTGAAAAATATTATGTGATAATGATAACTAGACTGATGATGAATGAAACTTCAGCTTTGCCATCATTTAAAAAAATATTAAATATTACATTTGTAATATTACTTTTATAAAATAAAATAAAAAATAGTGTATAAAGCACTGACTTTTTCTAAAGATTCCAACATGTGAAAGGAGGGGAATGTGTTTGGCGGATGAATTTAAAAAAAACTCAGAGGGACCCTTCCAACTCAGTCACTCCGGTGTTGTACGGAAATGTTTCATTTTTCAGTATGACACGGAGAATATGAAATTACAGACTAAAAGAGGCACACATTTCTTCTGCTGAATAGTGGGACAATTATTATAAAACCACTTTATTCACTCATTACAGGTTTCAGTATTTGCTGCATAGTCAATGAGATTGTGCTTTGCAGTCTAAAGGAATCTAAAGGAGTGTCATTTTTAGGGCTGGGCAAAAAAATGGATTTTTCGATTAATCGTTTTTTTAAATGTGGTCGATTCAAAATCGATTCTCAAACGCCACGAATCGATTCTTTTCCATATTTATTTATCTATTACCCAAAAGCCAGTATTAGTTTTCCTCCACTGTTCATAGGCTTGCAAACTCCATTTTATAGTTAATGCTGTGAGATTTCATGTTTGTTTTATCTTAATCATAAAATAACCTCAACTAGTGCTGCACGATTAATCATATCGCAATCGCGATGTCAAGCCTACGCAATTATATGACGCAATTATATGACGCAATTATATGACGCAAAATGCTGCGATTTTTTTATGAAATAAACAAATTTGGGCTGTTAACGCAATTAATGCAGCATCTGTTAATTTTTGTCATCCTTTGACTAGTGTTACATAATCCCGCTCTTATTCATGCAAATGTTTTTAAACCATTCATGCGCGACAAGACAGAAAAGAGCTCGCTGCCTGTGAATGTCCTGACTGTGACACACAGAAAGACTCGCGCTGATATCGTGCGTGTGCACAAGACAGCCCAGAATACAGTTCTCTTTCGCGCTTGAACGAACAATAACACACACAATTATGGCAAAATGTCTTTTTGTCGAGTATCTTCATAACATAAGAGCAGTCTTATGATGAACGTGAAGAGTTGTGACTCGTGAGAGAATGAGGCGCGTGTGAGATCCGCGTCTCTGTCAGCAGCGGCTGGTCTTAAAGGGACAGTACACAGTAGCCACTAATTATCTCTGTGTTAAAGTTAATCAAAGAACAAAGGAACAGAGAAAAACACTCACTGCTCTTGACTAAAGAACTTTTGTAACTTTAATAAGGATTAGTCTATATATAATTTATAATTAATGCACCGCAGACTGTTTGATAGCTTTATTCAATTTCTGCATATGTCCTACCTGTTAGACAGGAAGGGCACAGGTAAATATGATTCTGTTTTAATTTACCCAAGTGTACCTAAAATAAAAAGAGTTTAATATACTGGTTTGTAGCTCTTAATTTCTTTTTATTAATTAACCACTTATAAACTTATGTTCACTTTTCTTTTTTCTTTTTTTTAATAAATATTGGATTTGTATTAAATATATATTCATTAAGTCGAATCGAAATCGAATTTAGAATCGAAATCGAAAATCGAATCGAGAATCGAAATCGAATCGAATTGAGAGCTTGCGAATCGAAATCGAAGCGAATTGTAACATGTGAATCGATACCCAGCCCTAGTCATTTTTCTGAATCTTGGAAATGGCCTTGAAATTCTGCACTGCTCTGAGATGTTGACCGTTACCTGCCCTCTCCCTGAGAGATGCTGGAGTCTGCACGGCCTGTGAAGAGCTGGAGGAGTCCAAACCCTGACCCCACTGCATCCTGGGAACCATCTGCCCTGGTACACACCAACTCCACCACTGCCACCACAGTGTTCAAACACAGGGAAGTGTGGAAGTAAACCACCTAGAAAGAAAAAATAGACAAGATTTTATGTTGTTTGCTCATGCAAAATTAAATTCAAATTTATTTGTACTGCACTTTTCACAATACACATTGTTTCAAGGAAAATAATCATGTTAACGTTTATAATAACTTAATATCTTCATGCCTTATTTATTCTCTTCATGCCGCATTTAGCAGATTAGAGCTGGGTGATACATTTTGTGATGATACAAGCATTATACAAGATATGATGTTTTTCAGTAAGTTGTCCTGTATCTTTCAGATGTTCATTCATGTGTATAAGACACGGGACAAATACGTGTACCGTTACCCCCTAATTATTATTTAATCAAATGCAAGGAAGAAAAATTTGTTTTGTGACATAAGGTAAAGTGAGGTCAACCTCAACACTGGGCCGAGGCAGCAGGGGTGGGGGGCGTCTGGTACGCCATGAGAGTACCGCGGTACGTACCGTGTGTGGTGTATCACGTTTTTTCAGTTCGGTTTAAATATTGTTACACCCCTAGCACGTACTGTAAAATAAAGTGCAACCACAATATTAAACAGCACAAATGTTTTGAACATTGATAATAATAAGAAATGTTTCTTGAGCCGCAAATCAGCATAATAGAATGATTTCTGAAGGATCATGTGACTCTGAGACTGGAGTAATGATGCTGAAAATTCTGATTTGCCATCACAGGAATTAATTACATTTCAAAATACAAAACAGCTATTTTAAATTGTAATACTATTTTACAATATTATTGTTTTTACTGTGTTTTTGATCAAATAAATGCAGACTTGGTGAGCAGAAGAGACTTATTTTAAAAATGTGTGTGTGTGTGTGTGTGTGTGTGTGTCTTTATGTTTTTCTTCTTCAACCTGAATGCATGCACTCATGGGGACTCGTGTCACTGTAGGGATAGCACAAACACTTAGGGATGAGTTATTATAACCAATCAAAGTGTATGCCTAATACGTAAGAATAGGGGTTAATAAGAAAAACCCGTAACCTTACATTCAAGCAATAATAATGGTGCTACAAGCTTTAGCAAACACCATTAATAAAACAGTAAACAAATGAACCTGAGGTGAGAGGGTGAGAAAGCAGAGAGATAACACAAGGTTAGGGACATGAAAAATTGTGGAGAAAAGTAAAAGATTTGTTTAGGAGGATATTAAACCTGTGACATAACTTTTGAGTGGAAAGTGAAACCCAGAGGTTGCTGAGAAAAGAACCTAAAGAGGAGGTCTAGACATAATGATTTGTTAAAAAAAATAAAAAAAAATAAAAAAAAAGAGCACACAGAGTCTTGGTCTGGCATCCTGTGGTTCTTGGAAGAATCTCACTAGGGATGTATGAGAAAACGCAGGCCGTCACCTACTATTTCCACCAGCCTCAAACTGTCTTTTTCTGAAAATAAAAATATATCTCACACACTCACAAATTCTCTCTGCAACACTGCAAGTTCAATGTTTAGCCCAAGGAAATATTCATTTCCCAGAATAACAATGTTTTCTCACTTTAGCTTTGAAGCCAAATGAGAAATGGGGCGCCCATTAAAGTCTAGGAACCACTCAACCAGTTTAACAATTACAAGAAACACCTCCTTACACCACACCAATCAATAGCAGCAGCCGCTCTGATTATGCAGAAGGGGCTTTTAGGGGGGTAAAAAATAAAACAATCTACACAAACATCAAAGCAAAGAATTCTGAGAAATCGGCAGAAGAGCAGAGCACAATCAATACCAGCACCATGCACACGCAGCACAGCGAGTCATATTTACTCAGGTCAGTATGCATAATCCGAACAAGATCTCACATTTGAAAACCAATAAGATGACCCTGTCCTTGTCCATGTAACTGCAAATACAAGACAGGCTGCAATATATCCACAGCATAATCATTAGAGATACTTGCAATATTCAGATCATGAATCTTTAATGGAGCCTATAGTTTTTCTGCATGGCAAACTCATGTTCCTGAAATACCAAGCAAACAAAGATTTAAATGTGTCCGTTTTCAAGTGATTTTAATAGCATGCAGAAGTGCTCTGGCTGATTTTTCGGGCTACGTGGGTCGATGGTGCTTGATTCTTAAAATCAGACCACAAGAGCTCCTGCTAAGTTTGGGTTGTGTGGGTTGAAAGGGTTTTAAACTTGAGGTTAGTTGAAATGCAGAGCAGAGGTTGTGCCATTGATTGAATTCAGACTACTTCAGGCAGTAAAGTAGCATAGAATAAAGATAGGTTCACACAGATCAGAATTCCAACGAAAACAATGGCATATGATACAACCATGAAAGAAGTGCTTACAGAGTGGGTTGATAGAGACCCAAGCATTGATCATTTTATAATTTTGTCACTTTCTTTCATCCTTGAAAGTGTTTTATTAATCCACTCATTAATTAAAAAAAAATCCTATCACTAAATATTTTGGTTCGGGTTCATTTCGACCCGGAGTCGGACAATAATGCCTACAGAGTCAGAGTGCTGTATGGAGATGGAACAGGTATAGTTTAGTTTAATTAGGTTACAACGTATTTATCATCTGCTTGTATGTATCCACTATTAATAGCCTACAAGTCTGCTGTTTCGGACCAGGTCCGAATGATGATCAAAAATATACTGATGAGTTTAATAAAGTTTATTGTACATCACACAAAAGATGAAGCGTCAGTTTTACTCCAGAAAATCACCGTAAGCGCTGAGTAAACACAGGATAAGAAGTGCATATGTACATAAACGAATTTCGGTAGAGTTGAGGGAGCATTTTCTTTAAAAACAAAATAATTCCACCTCGTCTTCAGCGGCTGCCTCAGATTTCAGGAGTAAATAGAGAGAGCTATGTGGATTACTACATCCAGCCACACAACACCTATAACACTTGGGAGACATTCTCGTCAGTGCAGCAATGCTCGCTGTGAACTCGATCAGGGCGGGTCTATGTTGAAACGGCAGTGTCTGTCAACACTCGTGGGCAGGGCCTGTGGCTTTAGTGACGTCACTAAAGCCGCATTCTGAAAACAGGTCGTTGGGAGACACTGCTGATGATTTATGGGGATAAATAAAAAAGGAGTGAGTGGATTTTTATCACTATATTGGGTGGTTGTGTACACACACTGCCAACACACATTTATGTCCAAACAGCATGCAAAAGTGAATTTTGCATAATAGGTCCCCTTTAAGCTAACGGTCCTTGGGGCTGAGACTAATCGCCTAGTAATAAATGTTTTATTTAACAACCTTTCCATTTTTGCAACAGCAGTCACTTCAGGTCAACCACTGTTTTTCAGCATGAAACGAGGGTCGTGTAAAATTTAAAAAACAAAGCTTACTTTTCAAAAATGTCTCCTTTCATCACTTTACCTGTCTTCTGCTCACAACCTGTGTGACATGCTCTTGTTTTGGTCTTACTCTGAACTTCAAATGAACCGCAGTGAGCAGAATAAACATTCTTATATGAATTTGTACTCCGAGTGTTTTCTCTCTAGTGGAAATAATGATTTGCATTGTATGGTTGAGATGATTCCCTCAGCTCACCTGTGGGGCTGGTTACGCCAGAGCTCTAAATACCTATTTCCAATTTAAAAGGCAGGGTCTCCTCTCTTTTACTCATCCTTTCAGACCGCTTTCCCCTCCTCTAAGTGCAATAGAAACAGATAAGACTGGAATATCATCCATGATACATCATAATGTCTTTTAAATCCATTTTTCTCCAATGCACACCATCATGAGAGACCAAATAGCTTTAAAATATTCTCGACACACAGTGGACTGTTGGTTAAGTTTTGAAAAATAGTTTCTTTGTTTTTCCTAAATGTACATGAGTTAGGATTCATTCTGCCTTTAGTTCTGATATAAATAACTGTCTCATTTTTGAAGAGCCGATACAAGTGTCTGGATCGCAGCAGAGTCACAGATAGGAATGCAGAGATATCAAAATTCAGGCAAATACTAATAATTATACAGATCATTATTTTCTTGTTATAGCCAAGAATGAATAAACGGACAATATTTAAATTCTATAGTATTTTGTCTAAATAAATTAAAAATGAACCTCTAACTACAAGTGAATGTATGCATCATAACATTAGAATGTACCGTATAAAAATACATTTCAAATATTAATTTTGAGACCTAAAACTTACATTCAACTGCATTATTAAATTATACATATTTTGATTACCTGGCTTAGACCATTAGATCCTTGCACAATAAATACCCAATATCCGAAAATTGCTGCCAAGAAATCTCATGTATCATATTCAAATGGTGAGTCACAGGCCTAATTTTTGAGCACGTCCAATTTTCTGAACCCCTGACTCTCATTAGCAGCTAATAATCTGTAAAATGTGAATCCTTTCGATTGTGAGGCGAGAACATTAGCTAAAAGACAAGACAGGCTGGCATTTCAAAAACACAAACACTCATGACACAAGATTCCTCAAGACTCCTAATTCTTTGCCAACTCCATAAACCCTCGTAAAAATAAATGGGCTTCAGAAATTCAGGAGGAGATGCTTTGATTATCAATACACAGATCTCCCCTCTCCCGCTCTTCACAAGCCAATCAGAGTACGGCCTCTGATCCACTCTGCCAGAAATAGTTTGCACTCGTTCAGACGCCTCCAAAAACGCAGTCAACAAATCATTAGTCAGGATGAGAGTTGTGAAATATCCCGGCAAAATTCACAAGGGCACCAAGTCCTAGTAAAGTAGCATTATACTGTGATCCAGTACAGGCTGGGGGCAGGTTTGAGATTGCCATGCATAGCGAGAGGGATTATTGGGAGGGTGTTTTGTTGTTATGGGCTCATTAACTAAAAAGGGACCTTCTTAAGTACCCAGTTCAAGACTGTGTACTGTAAGTCGCCTAGCATATAAGTGAGTGAAAGAGAGAATATAAAATGTATAAGCAAGCAGCAGAAAGCAGATAACAAACACAGACTCTAGAGACTCTAACTAACCTTGTGAAAGTGAAACAGAGCGCAGGGCTCTTGCCGAGGTGCTCATGCAGTCCAGCAGAAGAGAACCAAGAAGGCCAGACTCTTTATGTGTGTACAACATGGTATATCACTGCTGACAGGGGGAAAAATACCAGGTACTAGGGCTGCCAAGGTTAATATGTTAACTCCTGAGATTAATTAATTATATATATACATACACACATACATACACACATACATATATATGACCCTGGACCACAAAACCAGTCACATGGGTAAAAAAAATTTAAATTGAGATTTATACATCATCTGAATGCTGAATAAATAAGCTTTCCATTGATGTATGGTTTGTTAGGAAAATATAGGACAATATTTGTTCGATATACAACTATTTTTAAATCTGAGGGTGCAAAAAATCTAAACATTGAGAAAATCGCCTTTAAAGTTGTCCATTTATGTTATAAGGATGTGAAGAGTCAGTGGTAAGAGTCAGTGCTCTCGGAAAGGAGGGGTTTAGAGAGACTGAATCTTCAGACGAGTCGTTTGAGAATCTTTGAAAAATGGTGATGGTGATGTACAATGTATATTATGAGAAGATGAAAGTGTTTTTTTTTACCTTTGATGCATGTAAACCTATGGTAGGAGACCTCCAAAAAATGAGTCAACTTTAAAATAGCATAATAGGGGCACTTTAAAACAGAAAAAAACATATATATATATTTAAATAATATATAAAAATGTTACTGTATTTCTGATCAAACAACATATCTCAGGGTTCCAAGACTGACATTAAAAATTACCACTTTTCCTGTTGGTGTGACTAAATTATGTCAACTACAAAACTGCTCCACAGTGCTGCGGTATTCTTGCGTAAATGGCAAACACTCCAAAAGCGGGATGAAACAGTCAGCGCTACCCAACTGAACCGTGCAGTGCAGACCAATTATCTGCTGGCCCAACGGACAGCACTGTGCAAACCAGTTTCGACTATAGAAACCAGGCCAATTTGTACAAAGCTGCACAAACCAGAGGGAAAGCACAGCATGGTAGTGCGACCCATTTAAATTAGAGACAAAATTCTCTCTTATAAAGCCATAGGGAACCACAAATGGCGGAAAGCTTAAACAAGTGGAAATCAAACAGCCCTGACATTCTAAATAGCAATGAAGAGGAAAGCAAGTACTGTACTTCAATAAATGCAAGTCTTATGAAAGAAAAACAATATCTGTTAGTCACAAATTTGTAAATATTACATGGCACATATACATAGTTTAGGTCAATTGTTTGGCTGGTTCTGCAGGTAACGGAGCTCATGGACAGTGAGTGATACTACAGAAATTTGTCAGGTAAAACAAAAATTAAAGCCAAAACAGACACTGCTACATTGACTAAAGTTGGCACAATGTCTGAGCAATGCTACATTTAACGAAACCCCTGTGTGAGTTGTTAGAGACGCTGGTATCTCAAACTGTACTCTACCGCTAGTGATTTAGGTTGAATATTGCTGCATGGTGTTCACTGTTGCAAATGTATTTTGCTGCAAATCATACAGAATGTGGTACAGTGAAAGCAATAGGATTCAGTAATTTGACTGTTCCCGTTCTACGGCAAATGAAAGAAAACCTTGCTTGTTAGTGGTAGCAATCGATGGACACTCCAGCACTACAGCAGCAGACTTGGCTTCTGATGTCTTTGAAAGAGATTTTATGTGATTTAAGTTTGAAGTTGAAGTTGAACGTTTTTACTCACTTTATCTCACTTTTTTAAAAGCTCAACTCAAGACATACTATCATTTGCTTGATGTTTATTTTTATTAATGAATTAATTCATTTATTTATTTATTGTGCTATGTACTGCTTATTTTTGTGTGCAGTGATTTAAGAAACTGCTTTTAAAGGCACTCTATAGAATAAAGACTATTATAATTATTATTATAATATATGACTTTCAATTCATCATTGTTAATTTCAGGGCAGCAACTTTTTGAACAATATGTACTACCACTCAAAATTTTGGGGTCAATCAAATTTTGTTTAACTAATTAAAGGGTTCGTTTTTTTATATTTTTATATTAAGCATTCATTTCCGAGGCGAGAGCACACGATGGATGCATGCGTGTTGTGTTGACGCGAGAGCAGACGTTGTTGCTTGAACGCGCCTTGGAGATTAATATTTTGTAATAAAGTGTTAAATTATGTTTTTTTGGGGCAAACAAAGCACTCGCATCGCTTCATAAAATTTTGGTAAATCACTGGAGTCACATGGATTACTTTAATGATGTCTTTACTACCTTTCTGAAGCTTGAAAGTTGTAGTTGCATAAACTGTGAAATGGAGGGACAGAAAGCTCTCAGATTTCATTAAAAAAATATCTTCATTTGTGTTCCAAAGATGAACGAAAGTCTAACGGGTTTGGAACAACATTGTAATTTTTGGATGAACTAAGCCTTTAAGACTTTTACTCAAGAAGGATGCATTAAATTGATCAAAAGTAACAGTAAAGATATTTATAATAAATAAATGGTGTTCTTTTGAATTTTGAATCCTGACAAAAAATGGATATCAGTTTTTAAAGACTGCACAACTGTTTTCAACCCTGCTAATAATTGAAAATGTCTCTTGAGCACCAAATCAGCAAATTATAATGATTTCTGAAGGATCATGTGAAAGAAAATCAGCTTTGACATCACAGAAATAAGTCATCAATATAAGTTAATAAGTTTTACATATTAAAATAGAAAACAGTTATTGTGATAATATTTCACAATACAAGTACTGTTTTTACTGTATTTTGGAAAAAAGAGTAAAGGGATAATACCACTTTAAGTATAGATTCAATAGACTAATAAGTAACTTGCCACTTTTAAAAAATATATATAGCTTGACTGCAGCATCTATTTACAGTAAACTATGTTTGCCAGGCTACAGTTACAAAGTATCTTCTCAACACAATTCATGTGTTGTCTGGATTTCTGTTAATAACAATATGAATCATCCTTCAAATGGCACCAGCGGAGCATTATTTGGCCATGTTTGGTCATAACAACAAATCAGCCTTCTTCTTTGTGCTCTGCGGTATTGGACATTTAGCAAAGAATAAGAAGTCTTAGAAGCCAGCCATCATACACAATGCCTCAATGGACCACGAGTGTCCCAAACAGACAGAAGGTGTCGCAAATCAATACAAACAACTCAATTAAGTTGAGCAGGATGTGCAAAAGGGGTCTGAGGAACAGGGAGAAGTTGATTCCATTTAAGGATCATCTGTACCCCACAGGTAAACTTCCCTGACCTCGCCAATCAATACCGTAGTCCAGGCGGGATAAACTGGGTTAACTTCCTTTGATCACCCACCACTTCCCTCGCTCACAGTCACACGTGTGAAAATTACACAGTACGGTGCCTATAGAGCCAGCAGGGAGACGACCTAGTCATTTTATAGTGAATTAATATGATCAATGCGTTACAGAATTGATTTATTAAAATTCTGTAGCTCTGAAAGATGAGTCAAGCATAATGAGTGGAGAATGGTTCCTTTTGAAGCATTAAAAGGAAATCGGGGCTTATCAGGGTGATGCACAGAGGCCTTTAAGATGCAAAGAGGAGCTGAGAATACATCAGAACATGGATGCTGAAATTGTACATTTTATAAGCTGATCCTTAAAATGGTTAAATGAAACAAACAATCCAAACAAAACCGAATCAATAAAATGAATCTGACTTTGAACTCGTGGTCGCCCACTCTAGTCTCTCATTATTCTAAAATGCAACACCGTACCGAAAATACAATAAATCAGTATGCTGCAAACATAAGTGAGTTTTGAATGTTTTTTGTATGGTGGTGAGCGTGAGAGTATGCGTGTGCGTGTCTATATGTAGAGTGATTTGATGGAGCAGAGTCTGTTAGGTCTGTGAGCTGCTTTGTTTGACTGCTGCAGGACTCTATTTACTTTGGCTGTGTTGTTTCTGCAGCTCTGCCCCTCAGGCATGATGCCCAGGCCACGGTTTGTTTATTTAGGTGGGAATTGGAGAAGCTCTGCTCACAGCACCCAAATTAAAAACCCCTGGCCCCGACATGCCGGGGAAGACGACGATCAGATTCTTGCGGTTTGTCGAACACACAGACAAGTCACGCAAACTCAATACAAACAAGTTTAATGAGTATTTTAATGAGCACTGACACGATAAGTAAATGCAAATACTAAAGTTTGCATCCTCCTCCTTGAGACATTTAACTTAGAAGTTTAGAATCGCAAGCCCAGTTTACACCTAGAATGAATTAGCAGTGTTCTTGTGTGAGCCAGTCAGAAGCGGTCGATGAGACAGATGAAAACATGCATTTATTATTATTGTATATGGCAGAGATGTTCAATTCAGAGCCAAAGTGAACCTGTGATGACCCTGATGAAGGCATATTAGCTGCAATGCGTTGGTGTGCGGATATATGTATGTTTTCAAATATGTTATAGCCATGAATAAATAAAGGCTTTTTATTTTTTCAACATTTTTGAGACTCGAGTGCCTTGATTTTTGCAAATTAAACTATCCCGCATCCAAAGAGCACCAAGATACGGACTTTATACCCCAGTAGCACTCTTTGCATCTTGTGATCTATTGACCTGTGATGACCTTTGATTTAGCCCACTATAAGCCATATCATAAGAGTTGGAAAAATAAGGAAAAAACATGCCAATGAAGCATATGTTTTTGCTTTAACATTTTTTGTTTTATTTTTGCATTGAAATGTAGAGAATGTGATTTTGATAGTCAATTTTTGGACACCATTTTCCTTCCGCCCACCACCCTCAATAAAGTTAGATTTTTGGCACTTTGCAAAAACAAACTTGATGTATTGCAAAATTGTGTTAAAAGTACAATCCAATCAAAGCTTATTCGTGAATTTACAGAGTAACATTATAGCTGTATAATTTCAAGCTTTTAAAAAGAAATTCTAGAAAAAAATTACAGAACATTTTGTACATTTTCTTTGTAAAGAAAAAATATAATAATTGTGAATAATAAACATTATAAAGAAAACTTTTAGGAAAATTATACATTTTACAACACAGCTAGTAATACATTGATACTTCTTTTGTGGTGGGTTTAGTGAAAATATTGGAAGGTCATGTAAAATTGGGGGGCGGGGGACTTTACAGTAGAGCCCTGGTTTACATCTGTTCTGTGTTTAGCAGTAGTGATAAAACAAAATGAGTTTTCACTGAAACTTAATTAATGAAAATATATTTACCTGAAAACCATACCCGAAAACAAAGTTTGGGTAATTCAACTCAGTATGTTGTTCAGAGTGCTGTGTTCTCAAATGATAAATTAAACCCATCATACTTATGTAAAGTTCTTCGGCAAGAAAACTTTTCCTCGATATTTCAGCCGAACATTGCATATTGCTACTTTAGCATCCTTTTTGGTTACAGTGAAGTACATCCACACTCCTGGCATGTTTACCTGTTGTAGATTATTTACGTTGTGTGTGCATGAAAGAGATGCTGAAACGGTAAAAATGCATCATCAGAGAAGCGCCTTTGAAACCTCACTGTTTCGGTCAATGGTTTCGGGTCCGGCCCTCCAAAACTATTTCGACTGAAGCCAGAATTATTTATTTATTTTCTTCAAACAAATATTTTTAATTGCATCCCAAATCCCCATTCAGCAGTATTTTCTTGTTATTGGTTTATTCGCAAATGATGCCATAACAAATGTGTAATGTTCTTGCTGCAAACCAAGGTCCATCCTCAAATTAAAAGAAAACACTTTCTTCCTTTATTATACTTTTCAGAACTTCTGATCCAAAGACAGGATCCTTTTTAGACCAAGTAAATTTATAAAATCATTACTTGCACCAGTAGCCTCTAAAGCAACAGGTAGCCTGCATTTTCTAAGCAATAATCTGTGGGCCATTATTTATCTAAAAATAGACCCAGTCTGCACTTCCACCAAAAAAATCATGATGAAGCCCTACTTTAATGACTTAGAAAATTTGCTGACACCCTGCACTCGCCACAGGATTGAGAGAAAGGCTGCAGCAATGCTTCTGAAAACGTACATGCTTGTTTGCACACACACACCAGCTCCTTCCTCTGTGAAGAGAAGGGCATACATCTCTGTCAGCTCGCTAAATACACAAAATCTCTCAAACATTGGCATAAGTGCCGCTGGAGTTGCAACTATTTCATATTTCAGGAATAACACTAGCTAGATTAAACCAGTCTCTCTAAAAGCCTACTGGGGGAGAAGGATGTAATGTCCACAGTTGTGTGCTGTTTGCACTCGCTCACAGAGGCGAGACTTTCTTGACTCAGAGCGCTCCTTGAGCAGAGAAGCAATTAAACCTGATAAAGTTGTTTCTTTGTAGCATTTCAAAGGGAAACATCACGGTAGGGGCCTCTAACAATCCAGCTGTCCCTTGTTTGTGTTCAATAGCTTGAAACTAGATTGACTCGTTCCTCACCTTCAAACAAACTATATACACAGACAGTTAACAGAAAAGAGGTTTTACAGACCAGCTGCTCTCAAGGATGCAAGCAAGGAACAAGTTTTAGCATTGTCAAAAAAACTAACCTGAAAAAAAGAAAAGTGTACAGTTAATAATAGCCTTGGCCACTCACAGTACATTCTTCTAACAATGCTAAAAAGTTTGTTTCAGGTTTTGTTTCAGGAGAGAGAAGCTCAGATCAGCTGCAGACAGCACGTCACGCACTGGAGAACCAGCTTCATCAGGCCAAGACCGAGCTGGAGGAGACAACCGCAGAGGGCTTACATCGTGATCAATCAACCAGGAGTAACATCTCCTTCCTTCCTCATAATTCCATCAAGTTAAGACATTTGTATTTTACTGAGATCTGCAGTGTAACATATAGTGCAGTTTAAAATGTCTTTCATTTCAACGTCATAACAGTTATTAATTAATAGGATGTATATAAATATATATTTTTTGTTAGTAGCTTAACGTTCAGGTAACTACTTTTTCAAAAGGGTAGATTGTTTTTGCATTAGCTACATTAAATAGCTTTACTCTCAGTCCTCTCTAATACGTTCTTAGACAGAACTGTTGAGCAAATTGGCCAAGGACCACCCTGCTCTTTAAGATATCGGCATAATCCATCAAAAAAAATCTATATTGGTCAACCACTATTAGAAATGCTACATCAAGAGTAAATTTGATTTTTCCCACCATAATCAACAAAGCTGTCAGGTGACATCCAAAGATGTTGATTAGTCTGAGCAATTTTTTATTTTGTTTTTATCATGTCACTTGCTTTATTGTTTTTGGGTGTTAAACATACTCGTTTCGCATTTACTGTACATTCTTCTTAGTCTGTCGTCATAGTACAGAGAGGACTGGAAATAATAGTGAAGAAGACCATATTAAAGCATAACATGCATCAACTGCTAGTGGTTCTCAGTGGTCCTTTTTGACCCTACGGCCCCCTAATATCCCCAACAATATTCGGCCCCATGACTTTTCCGTTTTTTTCAGTACTCACTGGAAAAGGATTTGTGAAAGATTTTTTTACTCAATTTCTATCCCATAAATTATTTTAGAGGTTAGCATAAATAGAAAACTACTCACTACACTTATTAATACTTTCAGCAAGAATGCAATAAATCAATCAAAAGTGACAATAACGATTTGTAATTGTTTGCTTGTTTTGGAAATCATCTTGAGGCCTCCTTGGAACTTTGCTGAAGGCTCCTGGTTGAGAACCTCTGTCCATTTGCCACTGCTTTCAATATAATGAATGAAAGGGAATACAGAATGGGACTGTCAAGCTCTAAAACATTGAGTAAATATTAACCAGATTTTCGTTCTAGATTAACTAATCTTTACTATATATCAATCATTATTGTGCTAAAGCACAAGCATAACAGTTCTACTCATCTGAAATACTACTGGCTGATGAAAAGCAAACTTTCTATATTCTCCTAATGACATTTAAGTATAAAACACAATTGTTCTGCCTTCGCACTCATTCACCTGAGTGAATATACGTCAACACCCATATGTTCCTGTGAAAATACTGTAACACGCACACAATTTAAGTGACGTACGGCTGATAAAATGAGTCATTACAGTGTACGGCTGCAAGCTCATGCAGCAGTCAGTCATATAGATCCGTTAAATCCATAATGTCACACTTCTAAAAACTCCCTGCATGTGCTATAAAAAAAAAAATATATATATATATATATAAGAGCATTTTTAAATTCAAAATATTATATATATATATATAAGAGCATTCTTAAACTCAAAAGAGGAACAATGCACTAACAAAGACACCGGCTGCTCTTGTGTCTTTGAGAGTCTGAGTAGACAGAGCAGATGAGAATAAAGAAGAGGAGTGGAGACGTTAAAATGAGAAGGATTGGAGAGGAGTGCAGCAGATGAAGCCATGGGGAGTGCTGATTGCAGAATTATTTTCACACCACACACTGCGGAGACAAAACCATTCTTCTCGCCCTCTGTTCTCTCTCTTCATCACATTCATTCTCTTCAAAGACATCTTTTTCATTCGCCACCTCTCATGGGTACCTTCGCACCTTTTTCCTTCTCAGAACAAATTCCCTTTTTTTCAACAAGAACTGAGAATGGCGATAACAATGCCAAGGTCAAGGGTTTGATTTCCAATGCTTAAATGTACACATTCAGTCCATTCAAAAACAGCTAAATAACTGTTTTTGCACTCAACAACAGCTAACAAAAAAGAATGGAACAGAATGCAGGCGTCTTGAGAAGCTTTTTAAAAGTTTAGCTTTTTTGACCTTTACACAACATCTTAAAGACTGAGCGCTCACAGCATGCAGGACTAAAAACACAGCGAGATGCATCACAACAGTCAAAGGTGTCTGCCTAATGCATGTCATCTTAAAAATGTGAGCAAAACATATTTACAAATGTACACTTTCTAACCCATATAAGTCACTTAGCATAAAACAATCTGTCAACAGTATTGTTAACTAAATTAGTTAACAATACTGTTGAATAATGTTAGTAATAATTGTTAACTAAAACTAATAGTATTAAGAATCGTGTTTTTTTATAGAAAGAATCGTATTAGTAATATTATTAAGTATTAATAGTATTAATAGTATTATTCGTTATTACGGAGCCCCTGAGGGGACCTTTGCAAAAATACAGACTTCCTCATGCTCACGCATTACAATTTCCGGTTTGCGTTATATTGTCATTACAAATGTGGGAATAGGGATGAGATGAGAGTGTGCTTGGAGCATGCCTCAGAGATTTGTCTTATTATAGGTAGATGAGAGGGTGTCTCTACCATCGAAGAAAGCGTTCTGCTTACATGGATCACACGAGGCACCTCAGCCTATATGTAATGGCAGTGACGTCAGTGCACGCAGTTCAAAGTTTTATGACAGTCAGTTTCTGGTGGAATATTAGCGCGTTGGTCTTGTGAATAAAGTTGGTGTTATATCACTAGTAAAGGTACATTAGGACTGCATTGTTTGTGGACTGTGCTTTACTGTAGGAAAAAGCATGAATATCTCTATTAGCTGCAAAGCACTAGTCATTGCAGGCCGCAAAAAACTACATTTAAGATTACACTAAAAACATAATTGTAATTTAATACATATTTAATTCATAAAAAATATTTGTAGACCATCATTCATGACAAAGCGTTATATCATCATCATTAAGCACACAGCAGTTGACACAACACTTAATATTTTATTTTAATTAAACAACATACAAATATTTATAATTAAATTCATGTTGTCTTTATTCATTAAGCATAATATGAGCGTCATATGCATACATCAGTTACAATTCAAGTCTTATCATAACTGGTAAAACCTGAAAGTCAAAGAAAGAAAACATCTGTATTTTATACTTTCTTTAGACCATATACAATATTACTCAATATTACTATTAAATACTATGGTAATGTCGCAAATGGATTCCCTTCTTTGCATTCTCTCATAAAATAACCTTTTTTATCATAGTAAAATCTACATAGCCTATCATTCCCAACAAAAGTATTGTTTAGCGCAGAACTTGTTGAAGATTAGTGGACAGGCAGTCAATTCATTAAATAAGCTATTTCCTAACAAAAAAGGTTCTGTGAAGACCCTGGTCTCCTTTCCTTTTTTTGGCTGAAGGTTGCAGGCTTGTCTTCTAGTGGCTTTTATGCATCCAACTGTATCCATACACTCTCATCTCATTTTCCCACATTTATAGTAGGCTAATGATGACACTATAATGCAAACTGGAAATTGTAAGGCGTGAGCACGCGAAAGTTTATCATGAGCACGCGAAAGTCTGTATATTATTATTTTTTGTTGCAAAGGTCCCCTCAGGTGCTTCGTACTAAATAGTATTAGGAATCACTTTATTTTTTTAATAGAAATAAAGATGAAATAAGTTCAAATAAAAAACAAATATCAGATGAATAACGTAAACTTAACTTAAAAAAATGGAAAATAAGAAATGTTGCCCAAGCAACTAACTGAAATAAAATCAGTTAAAGATGAAGTTGAAATACTAAAACCAAAATTATTAAAGATGTATAGAAATATAAAAATATATATATCTAAAAAAAAGTAGGCTACATAAAAAATAATAAAAAATAAAACTAAAATTAAAATTGAAAATATAAAATAAAAGTTAATTCAATATTAATAATATTAATATAATTAATAAATAATAAATACATAATGCTAAAATAACAATGTTAGTCAAATGTATGCATTTTCAAATAATAATAATCCTCACAATCCCTCTGTAACAAGACAAAGAAGATGAAGATGAAGGTAGACAGGATCCAATACGAAGTGATTTTAATATAACAACAAACACAGGAACAGAGAAAAGGTTTAACAGTGCATGTGTGAAACATGGGATAAACACACAAACATAAACCAACAACCAACGACTGAAAACAGAGGAACTAAATACACAGAGATAGTGAAATGATCACGAACAGGTGCGATGATTTGATGAGTGTCCATGACAACTGATGACTGGCGGGAAAAATCAAACAAAGGAACACATGTGACTGATTAAAACAAACTAACTGGACATAACTGTGACACCCTCCTCTTAGTCAAGAGCTGCCCTGCTGTTCTTCTGAAGGGAGTGAGTGCCTTTAAGGAGCGGCTGCTCTCAGGGATGTTTGGTTCTCCATGAGCTGAAATATTGATCATTTCCTGGACAGCTGGTGAGCCACATATATAATTGAAATGAATCTCTAGGCTTGTGTCAGATTGGGTGGAAGAGTTAAAAGGGGTATTGAAACATCCACAAGGCTCTTAGAGGCTGAGAATATGAATCACTCTGAAAGAGGGATATCCGTAGACCTATGGTCCAGCATATTGAACGCTGTGAAAGTTGAATAAGAGAGAAGCACCTGGCAGAGCGCTGGCAGCACGTTTACCGAGAGGCTCTCGTGGATGAAAATCAAACCGACCCAGAGGAATGAATGGACGTCCCAGAACGCTACATCACAGCGCATTTAAAAACACTTTTCTCCCACAACTAATTACAGAATTTAATGAACTCTTGGCTATCCATAAAGGATTTCTAATTTAGAGTCCAGACTGTGGGCATAGCAAACTAAATAAGCACTAATAAGAGCTTAAAGTTCTCTACAGAGTGCAGTCGCATTTCATAAAATGTTGTCTAATTGGGGGGACATGTGTCACCGGCTTCTAAGATCAATTAGGTGTGAATCAAGCTTTTAACCTTTATGCGACCTAGAATAGAAGCACCTACTCAGAAAGTTAACAAAAGCTGAGAATAATTATTGATATGATATTGCGTTTATACAACAGTTCAACAGCACACGTGAGTAAATAAATAAGAAACAACAACAAAGTGTCTTTAAAAACACTCTTTGTGCAGAACTACTTCCTTCCGCCACTGATTCAGATCTCAGTTTGACAGTTGAGCCCAAGCCTCCGTTACTAATTCTAAAACGTCACTTTAGAACGAAGGAACGTTGAGTCGCTTCATTGAAGATTATTGTATTATGTAGAGACAGTAATATGGTATTATGAGAGCGAGAGAGAGAGAGAGAGAGAGAGAGAGAGAGAGAGAGAGAGAGAGAGAGGGATGAAGGACGCACACCGAGAGAGAGAGAGAGAGAGAGAGAGAGAGAGAGAGAGAGAGAGAGAGAGAGAGAGAGATCAACTAAACAAGTATTACCTGAATCTGATATAACATTCATTCTTCAGGTCGATGTTCCTAATATTATATCCATTATAAAAATTCAGTTTGAATGTCCACTGAGGAAAGCGATATCTTTGTCCTTTTAAAAGATTTCCCATGACAGCGCTAAAACAACTTCCTTGTTTACAACCAGTCACTCATAAAGACAGTCTTTGCTGCTCTCTAATGGTGTAATATGTAACTATCACTGAAGTCGAAATCCCACTGACTACAGGACCTAGCTTAATACCAAATATGGCATTTTAACAACAACAATAGCCATTATAAAAACAAACAAGAGCAAACAATTCAGTCAAACATTCAAAAGCAGCGCTCTAGTAGCAGGATTTAAGTTAAATATAGCCTAAATATAAAGTTAAGTAACTTAATTTCCCCCGTAACTCTAACATCTATTTGCTCTGGACATACTAACAGATTAATAAGTCCAAAGATTGCCTGTTTGATATACCCAAAATGAATTATATCTCATGTTTCACCACTATCTACATAAGAGTCAGCGGCCAAAATGACGCTGTTCTCTGCGGGTACATGAGCGTTGAACGCCTGCTGACGGCCTGAATCTGTGAAAGATTCTAAACAAATTGTGAAATAGGTGCTATGTTTATATATGAGTAACATATTTTAGGTCTAAATAACTATATTCTCGCTTAAAAAAAACTCTTAAAGAACCCCTTTAGTCAATCCGTGAATATGCTAATTAGCTCCGCCCCCACTCACACCAGCTCACAGATTCACTCAGCCAACTTACTGAGGTAAACGCTGCACAATGGTATCGCTCTTTACAATGTCTGACACATAATGGTAATTGATATGATTAGCCTTTTGCTTGACAATGTTATCAGACAGCTAATAATGTGTTGCTAATGTTACACAAACCATGTTCCTGTTCGCCATCTCAGAGTCAGGCAGCTGCCTTCTAACAATCATCAGAAACGCTTTGAACAACTCAGAACGTCAGTGAAGAAAGGCATATAGTTCATCATAACATCGTAATATACATCATACACCCGATATATTGCTAAATCTACCCCCAATTTTTCATATTTACAGAAAAATATACCGGGATAAGCTGGCATCTCTTGAGACTCCTCTGCTAGTTCGATGTTAATGATATGCTAAAGCTGTCGTGATTGGTTACAAGGTAGTTTGTGACGTCAGAAACACCAGCGATTTCAAACCGTGTTTTTGAGTCTGTCTTGGTTTATCGCAGTTTTAAAAGAGAAAATACTCTTTGTGGTGATAGTGGTGTTGACTTGTGAATTTGCACATGGTCTTAAAGAATATTAAAAACACCACTAGACATATAAACAACATTAAAAAGTTAAAACTTGATTTTCACCACAGGGGGACATTAAAACTACATTTCGTGACACAACAACAGTAGTATTTGTAAAAAAGAATTGGCTTGACCGCCATGACAGTCGCCGCAAGCGGAGTGATACAAACAGTGAAACGGTTCCAGTGCTGATACTGGGGGAATATGAACTGGAAAAGGCTCTCAGCCAATCAGATTCGAGAACCAGAAAGAACGGTTGTATAAATAAATATATATAGAGAGAGAGAGAGAGAGAGAGAGAGAGAGAGAGAGAGAGAGTGTGTAAAATGTCCTCAATTGTCATGGTAAAACAAACAAACAAATAAATAAAAATCTTAAAAGATCATAAAAACAGGCCTCATTTTTTTGTGCATTTCTTATTCTTTCCTTTTGATTTGGGGTAAAAAAAAAGTAAAAAAAAAAAAAAAAAAAAAAAAAAAAAAAAAAAATTAAAAC
>FLSR01000671.1:219363-240753 GCA_900092035.1 Leuciscus waleckii
TTTTCTTTCCTTTTTATTTGGGGTAAAAAAAAAAATAAAAAAAAAAAAAAAAAGAATAAATAAATAAACATTATAACTGTATCCACAAAGTAATAAGCATGATTTTTTTCCCACATTCCCAGTAATGAGAATTAGATTAATTAAATAATTCACTGCATTTCAGTAATGAGAATTTGGATGTAAAAGATTGTTTAATTGTCCTGAAACTAATATCACAAGGCAAGATCTTAATGGCCCTTCATAACAGGCTTCATTTTGTTCATGCAAAATGTAATTTCTTGTTTTTTTCTTTTTATCTGGGGGTGAAATATGACCTGAACATATCTGCTATGGCTCTATAGATAGCACAGCTCCCTATTGACACTGCCGTTTTGTACTTTGCCCATCATACAGCCAGTGAGGAGAGACAGGTTAACATCACACAGGGGGAGTAAATGGAAAAAGTCTGACTCTTCTGAACCAAAGCCCAACCACACTTCCACTCTACTGTGTGACAGACTGCCCTCTACAGGACAAGGAGCTTTATGGCAGCCACCATGAATAACCATGTTCCTCAAACACAAACTGTGATTTATAGGGTTCAAAAAGACTGAACTTTTAAAAACATAAGGCCGGTTTGACACTCCAACATCCTTAGAAGAGAAACATCTGATTAGCTGTACAACAAAATTGGGATTTTAGGGCTCCTTTAAGAAGCCAAATATCATCTCATAATATATGACTGATTGTGGTTCGCAATTGAAAATTCATGATAAATTAGGCTTAATCCAACAAATAGCTTCCTTTTCACTTAAATCAACACAGGCATTCAAATGTTCATCCCTCAAACTCAAGGTCACTGATCAAATTAGATCTATCGATTCCTATGTCTCCACACAAACATGGGTTTTGTCATAACACCCCTCCATTAGAGTCGGGCCAGAGGGAGAGCCACGCTTTAATTCTATCTTCATTCCTCTATAATCACTCCCCCTGTTTGGAGTCTTTCTCTGCGGCGTATATTAAAACAGATCCATCATGTCTGACAGACCTTATGTGATCTCGCAGTCCTCTTCTGTGCTGCTGCTGCTCCTGGGGTTTCACAGAAGAGCAGTCGTTTTATTCGGCTTCAACACTGACAACGGTGGAAATTAGCACATCACAATTCCATAAACAAGAACCTCTCGCTCTGTGTTAGACAGCAGAAAATGAATTAGCCAGGCTAATTAGTGAATAACATTGGGGTACAAGCCAGATCAAAAATTAACTCTCACCAAGCATTTGGCTTTCGGAAGTAAATAATTGGGTATCTTTATGGATTGCAGTTCCTCAGGTATCTTTATGAGGATCTACAACATAATGCATCAAGACAAATTATAATAATAATACTTATGTAAGTGAAGCACGTGATTCAAACAAAGACATACTGTTTACTTAAGAAAACATTGGTCATGACTTTTGAATCTTCTAATAAACCGTTTTTTCTAGGTCTGAAAACATTTTCTCCCCAGAACCCCATGTGGCAAATAGGAATGCACTAAAATTTGGCTGCCGAAAATTCGCCCATGTGAACGCTCCAGTTATGACTGATCATGCTCATCGGAAAAGCAAAGTCTGCTCAAATAACGCGCAGACAAGCTGGGCAACGCTGGGAAAATGACACTGACACGCTCCCGCTACGCTCTGCTCACATGCTCTGATAATAATAGCTTTGTAGTACTAGACATTTTTAGGATAATTGGTCAAAAAATAAATCTGTTAAATCTGATTATGTTGCATAGAACTGAATAAAGAGTAATATATTGATATTTAAAATTAATATTTTCTTTCCAATTTTAGTGTTACTTTCAATAAAAGTGTGGTTATTTTATTTTATTTGCTTGTATTTTTCTCTTTTTTTTCTGGTATCATTCAAATTGTTACATTTCATTAAAAAGTCTAATATTAATACAATTATACAAAAAAAAATAGAATTTAAAATAAGATTTTTTTTTTTTTTTTTCATTTTCCGTTTTGGTTTTCGGCCAAGCAGAGCTAAAGCATTAAAGCAAAGCAGAATTTTCAGAAGCCATTACACCAGTGTCACATGATCCTTCAGAAATCATTCTAATATGCAACTTTTGTGCCCAAGTAACATTTATTAGTATTATCATTGTTGAAAACAGTTGTGCTGATTAATATACGGATTAAAATAAGGATTAATTGATGAATAGTAAGTTCAATATTATGAATATTCAATATTCTCTGTCAACTCAGGTTTAATCCAGAGTTCGAGATTAACTCTGAAGCGCATGCTCCTGAAAGTGTGACCTGTGCAGCAAACAGCCAATCACACTGAACATGGAGAGGATTAACATCGGATTTACTTCTGGTGAGAGAGCGGGCACAATTCAATCTTCTGCTGAAAATTAAGAGATTGTGATGGAAAAATACCATGAATTTTAACGCATTTACAAGTCAGGAATAAACTGTTGCTGCAGTGAAAGTTTGAGAAGGCAGCTGAAAGAAAATACCTGACTATATTAATGCAAGTGAATCAACTGAATTTAAATAATTTAGTAGGTTCAAAAAGAGCTCAAAAGAAAGCTTAATCAGTTTTAAAGCTTATATAGCCTACAGTATATTGAAGCTTGTATTTATATGTATATTTATATTAATTTAAATGCAACGTATAATAGGCAACAAATATGTCTCCAAACTTTTATCACTAGAAACTGCTTTAATTTGGAGTGAGAGATACAGCGGGAGTGCCAGTGGCAGAGTTAAACCAATGTAAGGCCCCGGGGCTGAGAGGTTTTGTAGGCCCACCATCCCCTCGATTTATAGAGTCTCATTTAAAAAAAAAGTGTAATATCTAGGTAATCTACATCACAAAATGCATTAGTTTCTTTCGAGACCTTACAACAGTGAGTTTTTTAATATTGTTTTTAATTTTCATATTGTTATTAACATATCACTGAGCCCACTTGAGCATAAACACAAGACACTTTATTTAGCAACCACACACAACAACTAAATTTCAACTTTATGCAAATGAGAAGCAATTTTCGCGAGCGACAACCAATAGGAAAGAAGCCTTTCAGTGGACCTCAGTCAGCTCCCGTCACCGTCTCGAGTGCAGTGCAGGCAAGACAGAAGAGTTCGAGGGCGATTTCACTGTTTTATATGATTTAACTGTAACTAACCACAAGCATGGATATAATAAAATAATGCATGGAAAAGAAGCTGTCGACAGTCTCAGTGAGTTTAATTCATACATTTATAGTTCGAGTGTTGTAGTTTTATGATGCAAGTTTAGCACTGCTGCAGTTCATTTTACAGTTTCCCCTGCATTATGTTGACTATTAGGGACAAGAAAATTGATTATTTGTCAAATTCGGATGACGTTTTAGTAATTTATGACAGTATGAGTGAGTTTAATGTGTAGATTGATCGATCGTTAATCTAGTAAATTATTTGATCCCTGAACACTGCTGTGTGGTAATATAAAAACACTCTCCCAACAGCATACTGTTTATTTTGAGCCTAATCCTAGTCAAAATAAAAAAATATAGTTGTATCACTTGTGATGGTGTTTTGTTAGATGTGGCCAGAGCAGTCTACCAATAACATTAGAGCGACAGCACTACAACACCCACAAGCGAGTTCACAGTATAGAGACTAGCGACATACTGCGACAAAATCTGACTAGTTACAAAACAATATGACCTTTTCAGCTCATCATGAACCTGAACATGGGAGGCCCTTGAACTTGGGAGGCCCCTGGGCTTCAGCCCAGGTAAGCCCGTGCATTAATGCGGCCTTGGCCAGTGGCTTTGTTGCATCAGATTCAGATAGATGTCCCTTTGCTCACAGCTGATTGGTCCAGTTTGGGTTTGCGATCTCTAAACCAGAACAAAACCTGCTTTGCGAGTTAGCCATGTAGCGTAAGTTACAACGGTGATTAACACCACTAAAAAAACAATCCACCTTCTTGAACTTGAAAAAACAGAGTTTGCTCAAACTTATCTCATACTTACCTGTGTAGCAACTGAAACCAGTTTCATGGAACAGGCCTATGATCTGAATGATTTATTAGCAAATTGGTCTGAATCAAACAGATTTTTATAATGCTCATCTAGTAAATCACAAATGATTAGAAGAGTCATTAAAATTCATACATTAAAAAGAGTGGGAAAACTGAATTTATCCTTGTTAAAAAAAAATATTACAGTTTTGTGGTGGGCAAATTCTCTTGATTTGCTTGCCACAAGCAGCTGTGCCAAAAACAGGGCAATGCAATCGTGAACCGTTGATTGCATAACAAAAAAAAAAATCCAAATGGTTGACAGGAAGGCAAGAGGGAGACAATTTTCAATTCAATATGCAGAGCCACACAGCTGTTTGGGGAGAAATAGCAACATGTAATAAAACACAAAGGCACAGTGGGTAGCTGGAAATGGAGCATGCTGCAGACATTAACTATGCTCTCCATGGTCTATGACTCAGAGTGGACATTTTCAAGAACTTTTATTTCCACTCGGTGGATCTAAGAGCCCATAATGGAAGATTTAAGTGAATTACAGTGATGCCAGGCATGCAGACAGAAGTGTGTGTGTGTGATGTGGTCCACTGGACAGCTGGACAGTAAATTCACAGCTTCAGATGGGCTTTATTGTGCTTGATGGACGTGTTCTGGCCTCTCTCAGCATCTCCAATAAACTCTGCTGGGTTTGGTTTGAGTGTGATGTGTACTGCCAGCACTCTCAAACCTGAGAGTTTCAGCACAAGTTAGAAGTTGAGCTGTGACAAAGAGCCTGTTCATAAATGTGCACCCAGGGTCAGTATGACTGCTATCATTACTGCAAAATATTTTTTTTTTTAAATGCATTGCCTCAAAGACATAATGGAAAGTCTGGGGGTGGGGGGGTGTAAGTACACCCAAATAATTTATAAAGATGGTGCACTCATATTATTATGAATGGGAGAAAGTGCAAAGCACAATATGGCGGAATTAGCCCCCCCTTCTAAATAAATAAAAGTTTATAAAATTTGCTAAATCATCACGTCACTGCAGCTGCCATCAGAAGCTCCGATTGCTATAGAAAGTCAGAATTTTGAGACGCGTGCTTGTAGGTTCGACAGAGGCAGACCAACGCCGACAGTCAACAGATTACAGAACGACAATTCTCAGACATTCAAACCCCAATTCACCATTTTCATTTGGCGAAAACAAGCTCAGAGAGATGCCAACAGACTCTGACTGATCCAACAAAAACACAATGAAGTGTCTGTTGCCGTCTGTTGGTGCAGTGTGAATTGGCCTTATGACTGCACATGTGCATTGGCTGGTCCAGCCTGAAAAATGCAGTTGTTTGTCATGGTTTGAGCGTTTAGAAACCAAATCTAATGAGACAGTTGTTGTCAGATTTCATTGGTGATTTCAAATATGAAATTAATCGTAAGCTTGGTGAACAGCTCTGAAGAATTAGATGATTCCCCATTCAAACTAAGAGATAAAAGCTGTACTTGCATGACTGAAATAGCAGCCTGAGAGGCATTTCAAAGATGGCAGCAGAGTGAAATGACCTTCCCTAAAGGAACTTTGGTACACCTAACCACTAAAACAAGGATCAATAAACATTTTAATGCAGGTTAAATCGAAACCAGTAAGTGACGACAAGTGCCGCTCGAGTGAGTCATTCCTTCAAATGATTTGTTCAAAAATACTGGTTCATTCAGGAACTAACACCGTGTCTACACCGGACACGACCGTTGACACATCGCATCGCGTAGCAACAGCTAGAAGCTTTCTACACTGGATGTGACAAAGCAAACGGAGCAAATCCATTTGACCCTCCTATGAGAGGTATCACGAATGCTTGGAGTACGTCATAAATAGAACGAGGCGTCAGTTTACATCGTGTCCAGTCGTCCAGCAACCAGTGTAGACAACATCACTGATTATAATGGAGTCTAATGGCTCGTTTCCACTGAGCGATACGGTACGGTACAGTACAGTACGGTACGGTTCGGGTCGGTAAACCATGAATCGGCTAGCGTTTCCACTGCCAACAGTAAGGGTATCTGTAGGCTACAAGTAACGTTACTGGACATGTACTCCGTCCACCACAGGCTAATAAACTAACGTTAGCGTTTTGCTAGCTTGCAAATGATCGGTTGATACCACACTGGCTGGCTGACAGACAAACAACAGACTTGCACAAAAGTTGTGCATTGAACGTAAGCTTTCCCGTGATCGATGTATACTAACGTTATATTTCACAATTACAAACTTACCGGGAGGCTCCATCATCGACTCCAGCAACGAGGTAGCCGTATCGATGCCTCCTTCTCGTCCCAAACTCGCCGGTCTGTGCCCGTAGATGGCGTCCATCATTTCTAGCCACTTCCAATTTTTTCTGTGAACACCACTCCGGCTGTTGTGGTCTTTCACCTTACGATAGTCACTCCGCAGTTTCTTGCATTTAATGCGGCACTGCTCGGACGTCCGCTGGTAACCCTCGACAGCCATCCTCTCAGAAACATGCTGAAAAACCTTTTCGTTTCTCACCATGCCATCGAGTTCCCTTTGCACCCTTTCTTCACCGATGATACCCAAGAAGGTCTGCACCTCCTGGGTCGACCACGGTAAAGTTATGCTGCGCGGCGACATTGTTGCGACGGTGTTGTAATTTAAAAATGGCGCCTCGTGTGTTGTGTCTTTCCCCTTGCGGCACGCGCAAATGACGATTCTCTGTCAACCAATCAACGTTCTGCAGTGAGTCTAGCTCCACCCTTTAGTACCGTTCCACTGTGCTAGGTACCCCAACAGAAGGGTACCTAAAAAGTGGTACGGTACGGTTCGGCATTTTGGTACCATTCACAACTTTTGACAGTGGAAACGGAAATAATTGCGTACCGTACCGAGCCATAATTGTCTTTTGTCGCATTGCATTGTACCGCTCGCATCCAGTGTAGACAAAGTGTAACTGTCTCTATGAGTGAGTCACTGAATCATTTACTCAACTGATTTTATTTCATTGATGAAGTCAAAACAGATAAAGAAACTGGCAATATTGTGTCTAAAAATGCATGATACACAATATGCACCAAACATAATAAAAATATTTTTTTATAATTATTTTATTAAATAATAATTAAAAAAAAATTCTTTTTTATAATATATAATAGGCCTTATTATTTTTTTATTTTTTTTCTATATAGCTATTACACCTTTTTATGTTTTTTACATTTTCTGTGGGAAAGGACAGGGCAAGAAAAAATCTAAACTGGTCCTTTTTGTTGAGCCCCAGACTTACTGGCCCTTGATTCTGTAAATATTTCCTCTAGAGAGTAAGACAACAAGATTTACACTGGACAAAAGCTAGACAGGGGCCTAAGAACAACTTCCTACTCAACAAGTATACTGGGAACCAAGTCTAAAACAGATTTATTGTACAGATGCACAGCTCAAGCTACTGTAATTCTTCAATTAATGTGTTCATTCTGAGCTGTTACTTTAAAGAGGTCACATCTCTACATGGAATAGTGCAAGAAGATAGCACGACTTCAGAATGAATAGCACCCTTTGTTAAGCATGAAAAGGTTTTGCATCATGAAATAACACTAAATATCATCATTCAGTGTGAAATGAGTCACCCTACCTCATTGAAAAGCACTCGACTGCTCTGACCTGGCGTGCCACTGAGAGAGTGTGAGCTGCTCTTCCATGTGCGGCCGAAGAAATGCTGGTGACCCGAGTCAAACAGGGTCACGCGCAGCTGATACTGGAGTGATTGTGGCAACTCTGACTGTTGACATACCAACCACAAGAAGAAAAGGAGAAAATATCAATCTCTGTATTATCATTATCTGCATCACCTGTCTTGTGTTCATCTGTGTGTGTATTTAATTTCCTGGTTTTCACTCTTCACTTGTCGGTCAATGTTTATGTTTGGTTTCATCTATGCTCTGAGCACACGCTCCCTGCTTCTTGTATTTGCTATATTTGAGAATTAAAACCTTTGATTTATCATCTTCGTGTTCGCCTCCTACATCATCTACCCAGAAACCTGACACACACTGCCTCTTTATGTTTTAATTTAAAGAAATCTTAAACATTATAGCCACACAAATGTGGTTCAGGCAATGCGTATTGATTATATTCACTGCATGTAACGTTAGCCTATTTATAACAAAATGAAATATAAAACACAACCCTGCCTCTTTTCGTTTAAATATAATATAAAAATATTAAACATTTTAATATGGTCCAGGCAATATGTGCATTTGTACTAAACAACAGATGTTTCAGTAAACAACATTACAGATCATCATTGTATTAAAATTTAAAATGACAAAATTCAACCCAGTCTCTTTTTGTTAAATTTCCGTTTTATCAATATTAGCCATTATAAAAGTATAAGTGAAAGGTACAAAAAGCTATACAAATAAAGCAAACAATTCAGTCAAACATACAAAGTCAGTGCAGTCTAACCATACAACGGTAAAGTTAAATAGCTTATAAAGTTATGAAACTTCCCCTCAGCCAAAACGATTGGCCAATCGTGAACAAATTATAGATTCACGAGACAAAAAATCGCCCGTTAGATATAGACAAGACGAATTATATCTCATGTTTAACCACTACAGAGACGCCAGAGTCAGCGGCAAACGTCCGAACGACTAGCCGAGGAAAGGCTGTTCCAGGCGGGGTACATGAACGCAGAGCGCCCGGTGATCGCCTGGATCTCACAACCTGGATAAAATGTTCATAAATCTTTATAAATAAACCACAGATTTGAGCTTTAAACAACTACATTCTCGCCTGAAAAACTCTTAAAATTACATTTCGTGACACAGTAAAAATAAACCACAGATTTGAGCTTTAACAACTACATTCTCGCCTGAAAAACTCTTAAAACTACATTTCATATACAGAAACAGTAGTATTATATTTCAACTGTATATTAAAAAATGGCACTTCTTATGTTGTCATTCTCCTCGGCGCAGCCTATGCTCGTTATCAGCTGTCAATCAAGCTGTCAATCAAAGTTAACCACGCCCTTATTTGTCATACATTTTATATCTAAATACGATCTAAACTAACGAGTTAGAAAAAAATTCACCCCCCTCACAGTTGTCAGGCACTCGGAACCTATCGAAAAATACAATAAGAGTCCATGGGACCAACCTGTAAAAACATGAATTTATGCTGTGAAAACTGACATTTTAACATGGGGTCTATGGACATTTGCTCCCTTTTGGGACCTTCCCCTAGCGGATTTTCGATGTATTGCAGTTTTTCGCACTTCTGGGTAGGTTTCATTTTTCAGATTAGAATGTTGCCGCTTGGTCGTAACCAATGTAGTAAAGTCAAGGGTCAAAAACCAAGAAAACAAAACAAATCCAAGACACAAATCCAGGAGAGCAAATGGTAGAACAAGGCAGATAATCCAAAATCAAGGCAAGACACAACAATGGGAAATCAAATGAAATCAGGCTCTTTAAACAGGAAGGATAAAACATGTGACAGGACCAGAGGAAGAGAGCGCCCTCTGGTGGTTAGGAGGGGGAAACTCAGGTTGGGATGTTACACATTTAGGGCCAATCCCAATTCTACCCCTTACCCCTTCACTTACCCCTTCCCCTCTGTTTTGCGTGTGCACGTGAAGGGGTAGGGCTGTCTCAATTCTCTTTTGGTTGGAGGGGTAGGGGGAAGGGGAAGGGCCAGATAGCCCTTGAAACGAAGATTTTCCGGGACCACACTTCAAACGAAGGGGTATGAGAAATGTACCTGCATACACCAGCTACAGAGGCAACATGACTGCCAAAAATTATTTTCTTTGTCACATTCAATCTTGTGTTCATATTTACGGTCATGTTCTTCAAAGGAAAAGTTGCAAAAAAATCGTTAAAGTTCGTTAACAATATGACGCGTGTAAAAAGCAAAAGTTTGAAGCGAAGTGGACGCGCGAATGAGGCGAATTCGCGTCCACCTCGCCGCACTAAACGCCTCATTCGCGCCGCAAGACCTCCAGACGCGTGTAAACGCGTCTTTTAACATTGAAATCACTCGCGCCAGACGCCCTATTCGCGTTTGGTGTGAACGCAGCTTTTAGGCGTCGAAGATATCGACATCTTCGTTATTTTCTGCAAACTTCAGAAGAAAAATACAAAAAATAGCTGTAACTCACGCAAGACTACACCTGACGACGGCATCTGGGAAGTTTGTGATAAACATTGGCGCATCTCCTGTGACGTAGGCGCTAGCGACGATGTATAATGACATGTAACGGTGTAGTAGTGGTGTCCCATTTCTTAGGGGAATATTTTCACCCCTACGCCTTGACACTCTGTTTCAAGGGGCAAGGGTTAGGGGTAGGCAAAGGGTTAGGGGTAGGCGAAGGGGTATAAAATAGAATTGGGATTGGGCCTTAGTCCCACTTTCGGTACCCGGCGAAACTGAACATATTTTGGAAGGAAGGCAGGGATTTCAACGACCGCTGGAGACTACAGGATGGACTAAAGTTCAACCGATTCGTCAGGGAAACTTAGACAAGTAAGAGCAGTATTTTCTTAATGCCTTGGAGGGAGAAAATGAAAATGAATGATAAAACAAAGAAGGTTAACAAATAAAGTACAAATAATTAACAAATAAATATAATTTTTAAGTAAGTTGGAGAAGAAAAGAGTGGACTGAAATGTACATAATCTAACATGGGCTGAATAGTTTAAATTGCCTTCTTAAACTTGGGATTTAACTTCTTTTTTTTTTTTCTTTTTTTTTTGAGGAATAAAAGAATGAAATTAATTCACGCCTTCTTAAACTTGGGATTTAACTTCTTTTTTTTTTTTCTTTTTTTTTTGAGGAATAAAAGAATGAAATTAATTCAATATAAATGTTAGAGTTAGAAAGTTAGAGAAATGTATTAATCGTGGGTTAATGATTAAATAACCACCAACGAATGATGGAGGGAAGTTTATTTTTATTGTTATATATTTTATTTATTTTTACTATTATTAATATTGTTTTTTTTCTCTTTTTTCTCTATTGTTTTTCACTTTTTTTTTCACTTTTTTCTTTTCTCTAGAAACACATTTAAATAAAGACGAACAAAAAAATTTGAAAGTTATTTGGAGCCCAAGTATTTGCATCATCATTTAGATCAGCAAGAAGAGGAGTAGCAATATTGGGTAAGGAATATCTACAGTACATTTTAAAAGTGAATATAGTAAAATAGATAAGGAGGAAAGATATTAGTGAGAGGAGAATTAGAAGGATAATTAATAACTTTAATTAATGTATGCAACCCACCAGGGGAAATGTAAATTTAGTTAAAAAATATATATATTTTATTGTTGTTAGTTATGGAAGTTAAAAGAATAATGATTATTGCAGGAGATTTTTATTTTGGTTATGGATGAAGAATTAGATATACTAAAATCCCCATATCTGAGAAGACTTGATTTGTATCATAAATGCCAAATGTTTTATTTCTCAGTCACATTTTTTAGTGAGTTATATAGCTATAACCTTCCAGCCACAAATGCTGTGTCTTCATATTCAGTCCACTGACACATCACATTAAGCCGAGTGTGAAAGGAGTGTGTTTCAATGAAAACAGCACACAAGGAACAGAGAGGCATTTGGTATGCTAGGTAGCGCGGCTCCACACACTGACGAGTGCGCGACGGCTCATTTGTCTCTCTGTCCATTCTTTCACTCCCTGTTTCACCACTGCAGGGAATTCAGCATGACTCCACACGTCTCACCTTCTTACTCCTTCCGTGCCCGCATACACAATTACATTTCCCTGAAATATTTGTTTTATTAATGTTGCCCAACGGAGTAATTAATCTCCTCGCAAAGGTACCATCTGGATGACCCAAAAATGCAATTAAACTTCCTCTTTTATGATTAAGATAAATATGGAGGAGAGGCATGAAATGGCAAATGTGTGATATCACACACGGAGGAATCAGCTTCATTTCTTTTTTCTCTCTCTTCGTGTTCCTCACAACTTGTCGAGGTGAGGGTGACTTACTGAGCTGATGTAACAGATAGTAGTAATGAAAACAAATGTCCTCTCATGGAAGCCGATGCATTTCATTATTAGATCGATTGGCCGGGGTTAGTGATGCCAACTGGCAAGCTGTTTGTGTTGCCCTGGCATTGAAAAAGACCCTCCGGTGAATCAGATACACAGTCTTTGTTGAATTCCCGTCCTGTGATGCTTATGGCAAGGTAATTTTTGATACAGGTTTTATATCATCATACACTAGGAGATTAGACACATAGGAAACAACAGTTGTTTCTTCTATACAACAATGAGCAAATGGAGTAAGAAAGTTTCCAGTAATCTCACATGCATTATCAGAGATCTCGACAATTACCCCTTTTCCACCAAAAAATAACTGGTTCGGATCTGGTGTGGTTCAAAATTGGTTCAACTTGCGAACCGTCTCAGAACCTGACTAGAGAGCCCAGCGAACGACGTCGTTACGTCACTGTGTACGTTGCCATACGTCTTAGCATTCCCAGAAACGCTTGCGCCAACTTCAAGCATAACAATTACAATGGCGAACTACATCGTCTTTCCGCAAATGTTTCTCCTGGCTTTGCGATCCTATATTGGGGTCAGAAGATGAAGTTTACAACACATTTGTGCTGCTCGTCTGGATTACTATAGACGGAGGTTACGTTCGAGAAGAAGTTAGACAATAACCCCGACCCCAGCCCCCGACGTAAGCATGAAGTGGTAAAAGAACGGTTCTAGTCCAGCAAAGAGTTGGTGCTGCTTTGGAACCAATTTTCCTGGCCGAGAACCGGTTCTTTGGCTGTCGAAACACAAAGAACTGGTTCGCGAGTAGGCACCGGCTCCGTACCGGCACCAGCACTGCCTTGGTGGAAAAGTGGTAAATGTCTCAAACTGTGCTTAAATTTATCAAGGTACCAACGTGAGATCTCAGTATGAACTCGAACTTTTCTCACCGAATTCATCCAAGATCAAACGATCTGAGCTGTTCCACGTTCATTTTATAGCTCTATGCTCCTACAGTATACCAACTATTCTTCACATTTGCGCCTTTTTGACTTCTCAAAGCTATTCTTCACATTTGCGCCTTTTTTGACTTCTCAAAGAAAAAAAAAAAATTCCTGTGGAAAAATTGATGCTGTCATTTAGGTTTTACACCAACACTAACATATCTGCAAATCTCCAAATAATAACTATGGCACCAACTGCACCGTGTTCTCCATATGCAGCCCGCTCGCGGTCATATGTGTATTCGGTAAGTTCTCCCTTCGGGCAGGCATTGCGTTGCATATGTCCACTGAGATATGCTTCTCAGTGTACCTTGGTATTCCTGTGTTAAGTAGGAGTCCTTTTTCGGTGCTAGTCTCACGACAGGGAGCTCAGACTTGCGCAGGGCACTGGAAGACAGCCGCTGTGGTGTGACTGAATTGGGACCCCCATTCCTCAGTAACTAACGTAACTCGGAGTGACCGAACGAAAGGGAACGTCTCGGTTACCTATGTAACCCCCGTTCCCTGAGGAGGGAACGGAGACGTTACGTCCCCCTGCCACAACCGCTGTACCAGCCGGGAATTCAGTCTCGGCTCCTCAGCATAACATAATGCGAGATTGCCGCGCTGTGGATTTGGATTTGGAATGTTGGATTTCTTACATTTTTGTCCACAGAACATTTACACAGACACATTGTGGAACATCCAGGTGGTCTTCAGAAACTTTAGACACGCCTCAGTGGTTTCTTTCGTGTTGTCTTCCATGAACAGCATCCTTGTTTAGTGTTTTTCTAGTGGACACATGAACAGAGACTTTTGCACTTTGTAGAGTTTTCTGGAGGTGTTTTGCTGTTATCCTTCTCACATCTTTCGAGATTGCTCGTTGTTGTGTTGTAGTGATCTTTGCAGGTTGTCCACTTTTAGGGAGAATAGCAAACATTTAGATGATTTGTCTTATTGTGGACTGATCAACACCAGGTCTTTGTCAATGCTTTGTCAATAGACGAGACCCTCTATCCTTGTGTGTGTATTTGCTCATGTTCAGTCATCTCTCTCTCTCTCTTAACTAAAGGATTAGTTCTAAACTAAGGATTAGTTCACTTTCAAAACATCTTTTGCTGATATTTACTCACCCCGATGTCATCCAAGATATCCATGTCTTTCTTCTTCAGTCAAAAAGAAATTAAGGTTTTTGAGGAAAACATTCCATGATTTTTCTACACAGAATGGACTTCAATGGCAACCAACTATACCAATGTTCAAAGAAGGTTCAGATGTCCGTCTCAATGCAGCTTCAAAGTCTCGTCACGATCCCAGTCGAGAAATATTCATCATTTCTTTTCGACTGAAGAAAGAAAGACATGAACATCTTGGATGACATCGGGGTGAGTAAATTGAACTAATCCTTTCATTCTAGATTTAATGACCCATAGTTAAAGTAAAGAAATGAAAATTAACCATTATTTTGACCTATCTATTTACCTACCTATTCCATCAAATTTTGCTCTGGAAACATGCTGGCAAGTGACCATTTTAAAAGCAGACCTTGATATAAATGGTTGGTAAATGATGCCAAAATTTTCATTATATTTGTAATATAGTGTAGAACTAAAGTTCAGCTGGTGACAAGACACTGTGCTCTTTCCTTATGGAGAAGAAATATGATCTGTGTCACTGTTCACCACAGATGCAGGCTGGCAAACAGAACAGCCAAAAGCCCTTGTCATACTCCTTCAAATACACTTCTCCCAGGTTAGGACACTTTGTTATTTTGCCAGACCCCTGTCAAAAAGCGCTGCAAAAACAGTAGATGTTGATAATAGCCAAGGTCACACTACAGTACAGTTTGCAATTGTCTTGTTGTAATGACCTTTGTGGACCTTTGTGTGGCCCTGAAGAGAACCTATAGCCCTAACAACAGCATGCATTTGCTTGTTTGCTTATCACATAATCAATAGTCTGCCACTCATTCAATTCGACAAGCATCTCCAAGAGAGAGGGGTAATCGTTTAGCAACATTGGGTGTATGATATTGACCGATGGAGATAAGGTTTGTCCTACTCAATCATGCCTGAGGGATTGTGTTATTAAGGGGTCACATCAAATACAGCATGTCTGTGTGTCTTTTGCTTCACGGCTACAATAAGAGAACATGCAAAAGGGAACAATCAGTGTGATTTGTCCTGCCCCTGGGAGAATGACACACAAGAAGAGCTTTAAAGAACAAACCTGGCTGATTTAAACACTAACAAGTGATGATCATTACCAGGACAGATTTACTGGTGTGTTCATGTCATGAATTACACTTTAAAAAATCTAACTTCCATTTGGACAGACAAGTATCAAATGTAGATAATGTTGACATTAAATAAATAATAATTAAATATAGTTATGTGCAATTTAAATATTAAATGGCAATAGCTTACAATGTCAGGTTTGGTGATGAGAGGCCAAACTCAGACATATGCTCAGTTTGGTCACTTATGATGCACTTGAAAAATGCAACTCACCTTTTGAGGGCAGCTTTCAGTATGAATGAAACAGAAATAATGCTCACACTGCCTCATTGTGGGTAAAAATAGAATACATTTGACTCCTCTCTATAGAAGATTGAAGTAAACATATGAGAATCTATCAATATTTCTCCAAATGTGCATGCTTTTGAATTAAAAGCCCTGAGGAATATTGTTTAGTCAAGCGCTTTCATGACGAACATGCAGGAGTTTTTTTTCTTTCTTTTTTCTCAATAGATAAAGCTGAAGCTCATATTTCATAATAAAGGTATCAGTTTTTCTTTTTCATAATTTCTGACACAAATTAGGAAATTACTGTCAACATGAGATTTTTAGAGTTAAGAAAATGAAACTTGAGTTTTAGACCTTTTTAATGATGTATAGATGAAAAGGAGACACAAGCATGTCTTCGGGACCAAGTCTACCAGACTACTCGAGTGCAGATAAAGTCTCTTTTTTTGTTAGTCACAGTGAATTATGTCTTGGCTCCACCAAACCTGTAATCAATGTATTGTGGGTGTGACCGTGTTCATGTTTTTTGAAGATGAGGGTATGTCACACAGCCTGTCCATCTATACTTTTCCAGAAAGAAAGATGCACCTGAATATAAGATGCATTTGGGTTAATAATTAGCATTTTATTTTTACATTCAGAAGGAATGAGAAACAAAATGGGATATCACTGTTATCCCAATCATATTTGTTTGCTCTATCAATGTCTTAGTCGGTTTTGGTTCATTTGCGGTTGTAGATTATAAGGACCTTTGATATAACTGAAAAAAATATGGTGAAGTGATTGAACTGTAATGTATAGCTACTTCATAACGTGTTTCATTCAGAATCAAGCTTTCACGAACTGAACAGAGACACAAAGGCTGAGGATCCAAATGTAATAGTTTTTTATAAGGGTAATACACAATCAATGTCAGAACAGGCAATGGTCAAACACACAATCCAAACATTAACTGAATACAGGGCGGGGAAATCCGGGGAAATCCAAGAAATAGGCAGAAAATCAACAGAAGCAGGGTAGGGTTGTACCAGCCGTTCGTAAGTTCTTACTTACTGTAAACTGGAACGTAAAGTCCAAACTAGAGGCTTAGTAACTACTAGCTAGTTTATAACTAACTCTGTACTTTATTCGGTTGCACCATTTGTTCTTAAAGGTCTTTAACATTAATATGAGTTCCCCTAGCCTGGTCCCCAAGTTTCTAGAAATTTTAATCGGTGTAAATTGAGCTTCTGCTATCTTTCTCTGCCTTTGAGAAAATGGAAGCTCAATCGGGCTGATCTTGAATCTCCTCCTTATGACGTTATAAGGAGAAATGTTACCTCCCCTGTCTCTGCTTTGCCCGCCCAGAGGATATTTTCCACCCATGAGAAAATGAGATAGGAAGTAGGAACGATTTTAGTTTGTCCACGAGAGATATCATGGCTTTTGAGCGAGCGAAGCATAATAATTGCTCAATAATTGGATGTACAAATGAACACCGAAGGGTCAATACAGAGCTGGGCTTGCTGAACGTCTGAAACTAAAGTCTGGATCACTCTCTTTGGCTCAGCTACACACCTCGGACAAGTAAGTCAACTAATATATAAGTGTGTTGCTTTACTGTTTATGGTTACAGCTTGTTACACGTACACTCTAAACAAAAATGGTGCTAAATAGCACTAAAAGGGTTCATTGGCTTGTAATCATAGGGGAACCACTTTAATGCCATATAGCACCTATCTTTAAAGGTGCTATACAGCACCTTTGTCAAATGGTGCCCCCCTATTTTTGGCTTATGTGGATGAAAGACAACAACTCCCAGAATGCACTTGCTTCGCTGCCCTAGGAGGCCACTCCCAAGCCACACCTACCGGTAAGAGAGCACAGTTCAAAACAACAAGGCTTGGCTACTAGTGAGTCTCCGTGACGAGTCTGCACGGGATTCGGCTTTTGCGTTCTACAGTCGCCATTCATTATGTTTACTGTAGCGAGCAGGACGAGGCTGTGGGCCACGGGAGAACGGCGCGAGGCCGGTGACGCGATTACTGAGACGCACCGGTCTCGTATCTCTCACGGAGGAGCGGGAATTTTCTTATCAATGTTAAAACGCACATCAACCGATCACTTGTTTAGCGTTCATGTAAACTCTACATTCAGATTCACCAATTGGAATGAATTTAGTTAGATTGAAACAAAAGGTGTGCATGTAAACAATGAATGGCGACTGCAGAAAGCAAAAGCCGAATCCCGGACATTTTGGACGATCTCGACGGCCGGACATGTCTGGGAAAAAGAGTATGGTAACCCCTACTACTCAGCTTTCTCCTGCTACTAGTGAGATCCCACCCTCTATGGGCGGGTTGAGAACATGCGGGACAGCCCCTACTACTGGCTGTAGTCTATAGCCTCTGGCCAAAAAATACTCAGATGACGCAAAATGACGATTTTTGCGTCATTGGAGGATTTTTTCCAGACAAAAAATACATAAATCTCTCATCTCAGGGGGATGTGAGGGTAGAAAGCACGGTAATTCGAAAATACTACAGATTTTCTACTAATACAAAGCTTAATGCTAAATCCTGAAGTATCCCTTTAAGCAGAGTACAAGACAAATTGTTCTTAAAAATAGAAGCCAGTCCTCCTTCCCTTCCTGTTTGTCGAGGATAATTAAAAACAAAAAAATTATAAGGTACTCGGTGTTCATCCAATTTCCTTATAAAAATGAAATCCAAATCCCGAGCTGTAACGAACTTGTTTAAAATAAAATACTTGTTTTTCAGAGAACGTACATTTATCAGAGCCAACCTTATAGCCGATCAGTCGACGTCCATAATCTCCGACGACCGTTCACGACCAGATGGCACAGGACGAAGATTCTGCACGTTAATTCCATTCCAGTGGAGATGCAATGCATGGCGAAAGTGGATCGCCACAGGCCCCTCCGGTACAACGGTCCGAATCCATTTAAACATTGCGCTCTCCGAACGCCTACACAGTACCGGACTGCCGCTCCAGCCCCGCAACTGTACATCTGCAAGCCACGGCACTCCCAGAAGAGAGACCAGGGGTCTCATTTATAAAACTGTGAGTAGGATCCTTACTAAAAGTGTACGAAAGCCAAAAATGGTTTATGCCAAAAAATATTCAAGACTTAGGGTGTATTCACACCTGCCTTGTTTGTTCTACTCAAGTTCGTTTCCCCCCTTGGTGCGGATCTTTTGGGCAGGTGTGAATACAGAAATCACACTCGGGTGCGGACCAAACAACCGAACCGAGACCCAGCTGAAGAGGTGGTCTCGGTACGGTTCCAAACGAACTCTGGTACGGTTCGTTTACGATGTGAACATGAACCGACCCAATTGCAGAAAGTACTAAGCCTTTAAGGGTGCTTTCACACCTGCCTCATTTAGTTCAGTTTAATCGTACTAGAGTTTGTTTTCCCTATTGGTGCGGTTCATTTGGGCAGGTGTGAATGCGGCAATCGCACTTGGGTGTGCACCAAAAGCGGACCAAACAAGCATCGAGGAGGTCTCGGCACACTTTGAAACGAACTCTGGAGAGGTTCGTTTGTGCTGAGATCGTGATCCGACCTCGAACAGAACCAACTGCCAAAGAACTGCGCATTTTTGGACTAAACCAGTTGCCGTAGTCAGCTGAGCTGTGCATTATGGGATGAGGAGAAATGTTTGTTGACAGTTTGCACTTTAAGCATGGCAGCTCGCAGACAAACTGGAGTGAGAGAAGGTGCGGAGCCTGACATTATTTTTGAGCCGCATTCTCGCTTCATTCTCAAATAGTATTGTTTGTCTAAAGTGGTGTAGACAAACTATAATAAAATATGACCAAGGATACAATCAGCCCACGCAGTCGTTTCTCCATAGTAAACAGCGGCGTGCTGTCTGGCGGATTTTCCACCTCTTTGTTTACTTCCGGGAGTTCTGTTGGAATTTTCCCGCACGTTAATTCTGACCAAACGAAGTGCAGTTATGGAAATGCGTTCAAGACACATCTGGCCAACGAGTGATGTGGATGTTGTCACGTTACTGCATTTTGGTTCGCTTTATCAACTCATAAACTGATTTGGACCAGAGCGATCAGTGTGGTGTGAAAAGGAACCAAAACGCCTGAAAATGCTAGAAAGTATCATTTTTCGCCCTTGGTCCAGACCAAATAAACCGAACTACAGATGTGAAAGCACCCTAAGACTTTATTTGACTGCTCTTATGAGGATACTTAACAAAACGGACATTCTGGCATAATGGTGTGTGTTATTGTTCGTTCAGGGACGAAAGAGAAAGAGAATTCCGGCACGCTGTCTGTGCACACGATACTGTTGCGTGTCTTTCTGTGCGTTGTGTGTGCATCAGGACATACACAGACAGAACGTTCTCTTTTGTCTTAAATGGTTTAAAAGCATGTTCTCTCCACCGGAACCGTCTTGCAGCACATCTTCGTCTTCTCAAAATCCTAATTACAACATCGTATAGATGACATTGTATCATATGATGCTCGTTAGTTTCTTCATATTGCGTTTGTAGAGATTAACACCAAATCAATAAAAGAACAAATATTGCATTACAAAATATCTCCATGCTGAGTCTGTTTTTGCACTTCCTGCTTTTCCCTTCTTGAGAATTCCTGTCCAATGAATGGACGACTTTAGCACATGTGTGGTTTTGTTTACAAAGTTTGGTTCACTTGCAGAAAGTGTTTAAAAGCATCGCATCCACTACAAATATTTATATTCATTGATATAAAAAAAAAGTTGTAACTTCTCAGTAATGATTTCATGTAATTTAAGTGTTTAACTCCATTAATGAGAATGGCATATTTAATCTAACTGTTTATATCAGAATTAAGTTTCCAGTGATGGTTCTACCTGGTTAGCGGGCGTTACCCTCGGTTTGGGACGGGACTGGAGTATTTTGCACCGTACTCCCAAATTCCATAGATTGGTGGAACAGAAAACAACACAGGAGCAAGATGGGTTAACTCCGCCGATGTACTCGAGTCACTCTTAGCCACCCGTGCTGCCAACTTGGTCAGTGTTGCTATATTCATAGACACGCACATTCCATTCTTACGCACACTCTGCACACATTGCCGCATATTTAAAGAGTGCTGAAATTTTGTTGAATTTTTTTGAGTGCGGATTTCTTTCTTGTTAATTTTTCTTTCTTTTTATTTATTATGCTTTTGAAGTTGAATTGTTTCTTAATGATTCAAAACCTATACATCATTAAAAGACAAAGAAAATTGCATATCAATTTCTCAGGTGGTTTTGTTTTCCTTAATTATCTCTTTGTAGTAGGGGTGGGCGGTATGACCAAAATTCAGTTTCACGGTATGACTAATTTTATTTCACGGTAACGATATATTTCACGATATAGTTATTTATAGTTATAGTTGTTCTCGAAAAATCGACAAAAAGAGCTTTGTATAATAAATAAACCCAAATACTTTAGAAATGAAAAGTACTTCACTTTGTTTGAATTTTCTTTTTCTTTAGTTTGGTAAATTATTTCTTTGGTAAACTATTTTTAATAGCTTAATATAGTAAACAAAACACACTCATCAACTTTTAGATGAACTTCCCCCAACTTATTGATATTAAATACAACTCATAGGTGCAATTCACCTTTAAATAAAGTGTTGCTGAATCATTTTTCAATCTCATGTTATTGTTTTACTTCAATCAGTTTATAATATCTGAATATTTTATATTGAACTATTCTATTCATAATAAATGAGTTACTTGCTTTTAATTTGGTAGGTATTGTAAATACTAGTTATGTTTAAATGTTTTCCCGGTACATTTTTGCCATGTCTGCTTTTAAAGGGCTTGTTTTGTTCTTTTTGTGATATCTGGCAACCCGTCACCTAAAGCTTGTTCAGAAG
>FLSR01000671.1:250370-261181 GCA_900092035.1 Leuciscus waleckii
GTCATCAGCCCTCCTGCAGCCCAGTGCAGCCGCTCTTGAGAAGCTGCGCTGGCTGAGTTCTCCGGCTACTCTCGAATCGCTCTCGCGGTACTTTGATGGCATACGTCACAGTCACGTGGCGTCGGTGCTGTATCAAGTCGGACAAAATTTCTAACCGGCATGCACTGCTTCAAGTCAGCCGCCGATCGGTCTGCGCAGAGCTGCATGAAGTCAGAGAATGTCTAATATGGCGAGAAGTTTCACTCTCACTACACTTCCGGCTTCTGAACTGGTTGCAGTTCCACTCTGATTCCATATGAGGGCGCTCACAGGACGAGTGCAGAATGAATGGAGGTCAATGGCGGTATACCCCTCAAAATCCACTTTTCTCAGGATATCATTTTTTGTCTAGTAATTTGAATGTTGTATTCGAAAGGAGATGCAAAGAAATTACACATTGCTGGGTGTTAGATTTTTTAGAGTCACTTATTTGCTTTAAAAAGTCTTTTAAAATGTCAATGACGTCATACCCATCGTACGACCAGAGATACTGCTTTACGGCAATCCTTCAGTCACTTTGGTGCTTTCGCGCTCTGCACTTTCTTTTCTCTCGAGGCATCGATAACACAGCTGACACAGGTAAATACACGTGCTAGATGAGTTTTTGTTTTGTTTGTTTCTGG
Source organism: Leuciscus waleckii (assembly GCA_900092035.1). Classification (NCBI taxonomy): domain Eukaryota; kingdom Metazoa; phylum Chordata; class Actinopteri; order Cypriniformes; family Leuciscidae; genus Leuciscus; species Leuciscus waleckii. The sequence goes on from FLSR01000671.1 coordinate 251,033, forward strand.
TCCCGCTTCGGATGTCACGATGCCATCAAGCGGTATCTCTGGTCGTAATCAGTCCTTCACTGACCAATCAGCGTTCATTAGCAGAATGCTAGCGTGTTATGGGCAACAACAACTCAACCTGTAAGAAATCGAAAGGACATAAGTACTCGTCCATTCAACTTTCGACCTATAACCCATGTTGAACTTGCAAAACCTACAATAAATCTGAGATTTCTCAACGGCAATCGCGTGAAAGAGACAAATTTAGCCGTCTAGCTCCATAGACTCCCATTCATTCTGCACTCATGGGTGAGCGCCCCCAGTGGAACTCTGGTGGAACTACAACCAAAATTCGGTACAATAGGACTTAATAGGGAGTGAGCAGGCTCTCCGTAGACGGGCTCTGGCTCTATGAACTGAACTGGGTGTGTCAGATAAAGGAGACATATAAAATGTGCAGAGCTGTGGGTCCCCGGGACCAGGATTGAGAACCACTGCCTTCTGTAAATCTGGGCTGCGTTTCCCGAAACCTTCTTAACGCTACGCCGTTCTTAAGTACACCTTAAGCTGTACCTTCTTATCGTTAATATGTGTTTCCCGAAACGTTCTTAGTTAAGTATACCTTCTGTAAGTCATACGTTGGGAAGGTTGGTCTAGACCACTCTTAGCTTCACCTTATCACTTTTGCAGGTCTACACGAATATAATTCAGAAGTTTTAATACACACAGACAGTGTTCAATTAGGCTAATTCAAGTATTTTCATGCAAAGAATAAAATATTAATTACACTGATTGTTTTAATTATATTATTATATATATTATATTATTAATTTAATTAAAGAGCGCTTTTAAAGGCCAGTGAAAGCATAGGCTACTGTCAGTTAAGTTCTATTCGGACGCTAATATTGTTTCTCATGGGCTCATACGGTATTTTAAACATTTACAGGGGTAAGTCCGTGATTTTAGTGCCGTCCGAATCTATAATATCAGTGTTTTTTCTCACCCAACCCGCGTAAAAATCCCTGGCCAAATTAGTAGGCCTACCTACTGTTTTTTGACAAACAGGTCGTGGTCCAGGCCGGATCACAGCCGGATCCAGGCCGTATCCAGATCAGATGAAGGACCTGCGTCTAAACACGACCACAATGCATGATGTAGTCAGCCGGATCCAGGCCGTATCCAGATCAGATGAAGGACCTGCTCCTAGACACGACCACAACACATGATGTAGTCAGCCGGATCCGGGCCGTATCCAGATCAGATGGAGGACCTGCGCCTAGACACGACCACAACGCATGATGTAGTCAGCCGGATCCAGGCCGTATCCATATCAGATGGAGGACCTGCGCCTAGACACGACCACAACGCATGAGTAGTCAGCCGGATCCAGGCCGGATCCAGATCAGATGGTGGACCTGCGTCTAGACACGACCACAACGCATAATGTAGTCAGCCGGATCCAGATCAGATGGTGGACCTGCGTCTAGACACAATGCAGCCCTGAATGTCAGTAGAGATTTTGTCAAACAGACAATCCCCTGTGAAGGCCTTGCCGATACGACAGTCATCAGCACAGACCCTATGGCCAGCTTCGGCTCCCTGCCGGCAAAACAAAAACGAACTGGATGAAATATTTGAATGCTACTGATCCACAATCTGTTTTCTGACCTGTAATGCTGCCTGAATGATAATCACACCATGTTCGTTTGTTGGCCAGAGGAGAACTGAGCGACTGATCTTTGCTTCTCCGAAGGGTGTTTTCCTCCATTCTGTCACTGATGGGAGTTTGGGTCCTTTCTTTCTTAGTTAGGGACACTTAATATTTGACAATATTATTGATATTGATTATTGATTGACACTTGTTGAATGAGAACTGAACTGAGCTTTGACGATGACATCACTTTTCTGCAGAGCTGCGTTATAGATGAAATGAACTAATTTAAAAATTGATGATCTTTGTAATGGAACTGAATCAACACGGACCTGACTTCAGCTGAACAATGACATTACTTTCTTTTAGAGCTGCTTTACAGGCGAAATGAACTGTTTGCATAATTGAATATTTTCTGTAAAGCTGCTTTGAAACAATCTGTATTGTATAAAGCGCTATATAAATAAAGGTGACTTGACTACAGCCACATCCTGACAACAGTATTACAGTCTTCAGGATGAACTGTTCAACTTGCCTGTTTGAGAATGTATGACAAATGAATTATGTATAACAAATCTTATTATAGGATCCATTAATTATCAGATTTATCATTAAGCCCTGGAAAGCACTACCTAGAATTGTGGGGAGTTTAGCACAGACACTAGGCTACTCACCGTTCCTCAGCAAATGTAAAACATCTAGTTTTATATATTGTTTGAAACAAGTCTAAACTCCGCTATTGTTTCATTCACTAAGATGTTAATATGAAGTAAGTAACTTTTACTCTAAGAATCTTTTTAGCTACTTTGTTTTTGCTCCGCCAATACTTCCAAGTGAAGTAGAAGCACTGCACTCATTCAATCTCATAATGCACAACAATAAAGAGAGTACCACCACAGTACACTAAACAACAGGAGAATACTTAAAATAAAATGTGAGGATTACACTGGTTTATACAAGCTTCTGGTGCACTCAGTGTGTTCAAGTGGACTATAGTGGATTAAAGTAGTAGTAGTAAATTCAGTACTACAATAAAACACTAAAGTAAAGTACTAAAGTCAATATTACTAAAGTACACTCACCTAAAGGATTATTAGGAACACCATACTAATACTGTGTTTGACCCCCTTTCGCCTTCAGAACTGCCTTAATTCTATGTGGCATTGATACAACAAGGTGCTGAAAGCATTCTTTAGAAATGTTGGCCCATATTGATAGGATAGCATCTTGCAGCTGATGGAGATTTGTGGGATGCACATCCAGGGCACGAAGCGCCCGTTCCACCACATCCCAAAGATGCTCTATTGGGTTGAGATCTCGTGACTATGGGGGCCATTCTAGTACAGTGAACTCATTGTCATGTTCAAGAAACCAATTCGAAATGATTCGAGCTTTGTGACATGGAGCATTATCCTGCTGGAAGTAGCCATCAGAGGATGGGTACATGGTGGTCATAAAGAGATGGACATGGTCATGAACAATGCTCAGGTAGGCCGTGGCATTTAAACAATGCCCAATTGGCACTAAGGGGCCCAAAGTGTGCCAAGAAAACATCCCCCACACCAGCAACTGCCATGTGATTGGTTGATTAGATAATTGCATTAATGAGAAATTGAACAGGTGTTCCTAATAATCCTTTAGGTGAGTGTATATTACATAACAATCAGGTTCGTAATAGTTTTCAGTGGCTCCCTTTAAATAACAATTTATTTATTTTATGTCCTTTATTAAAGTCACCATGAATCAAAATCATTTTTATTTTATTTTATGGAATATTGGAGTGTTTTGATTTGTGTGTGTTAATTTAACACATCATTATTGTTTTAAATTCATGTTCCTGGTAATCTTGAATCAGAAAAAACGTCCTCTTGCAGCATCTCTTCTCTTCTCTAATGACGAGGGCGGGGCTATAACCTGTCACTCACATGAGATCAGCCAATAGCAAACCACAACCATCCAATCAATTCCCCACAGACACAATCAAGCCCCGCCCACATTAGTTCTAGTTCAATAAGGAAGAAAAGATGCAGAGAAGAAAAGATCGCAACTTCAATTTCATTCTGACTTTAAAGAAATACTCAAATAGTAACCTAGAAATCACAACTAACGATACCAAACTATAATCACTACTAATTCTACAAAATCACTCAAACTATACCAAAAACTGTGGTTGGTTTGTGATGAAGGGCTGATTAGGTTTGTAATAATCAAAGATAATTGCAAACTCTATTCTTCCCCCTAAATGAGGTAACATAACATAACACACACACACACTCGCACTTAAACTTAAAACCAGCAAATGCGATAGTTTTGTACTGCGGAACCAATTACAAGTCTTTAACAAGTTCTCTTTTTTCTCTAGGAATCTGTAACACCTCATCTGTACCTCCAGGAAGGGACGTGCAAGAAGACCCTTGATGAAATCACTTCCCCTTCCCGTGTAGCGACTCGCACCAGATTAAGATGCAGTGGAGTGTAAGCACACTAACAAGCAGAGAGACTCTGACACTTCATTAACACCGATACCTGCACGCTGTCTAATGGGTTTCGCGGTGATGATGGCATGCTGACAAACAGATGGGCTTACAATAAACAAGTGAAACCTGATTTGAAACCTGTTTTAATGTTTAAAGTTTGTGCTGTTGTAGGCTGCTATATATATACATTACAGAAGAAGACTGTGGTGCTGCGAGACTAAAGTTCAAAGTGCCAAAGAAAAGAATAAAATGCTATATTACTTTAGTCAAAACTACATCATTCTACCAAAGAGGTGCCTGAAGAAAACTACTCATTAGCATTTCCGTTCATCTCACGACAGGGATTTGACATCTGCTATCTTTACTCATGGCATGACTGTACTGACATAATGCTTTTGATAGAATGCACTGCGTTCAAAGCCATTGTGTTAAAACAGTCAGAATTTGCATATCAATTTTACATTACTGGAACTATAGTTCAGCTACTGAATGACTTTACTTGGCAAAATAATTGTTTAAAGTCCCCTTGAAGTCAATCATTTTATTCTTTAAAACTCATCTTTGATCACCAAAATGACATATTAAAGCGTTTTTCCTTGAATGCCTTCATGCCTTAAATATCTTGAATGTAACTCGACACCCTTCCCTCATTTAGTATGCACGGTTCTATGAATATGCAAATGAGCCCCGCCTCCACTCACTCACTCAGCTCAGAGATCCACTGGTTGACGATCACACGTTGATCTGATTGGTTACAAGGTAGTTTGTGACGTCAGAAACACCAGCGATTTCAAAGCGTGTCTTTGGAAATACTCAGCAATGCTGTCGACTTATGAACTTACACATGGTTTGTCTTAAAGCATATTAAAAGCATATTAAAAACACCATATAGACACATAAACTACATTAAAAGCAGGATTTTCACCACAGATGGACTTTAACATGAGTATCATCAGTAATGAATGTAATGATGTCTTTTTTCAGCTGAGATATCAAACCAGTGGCTCTGTAAAGACGATACTCAAGCCTTATCAGTTATAAACCACAACAGGACAAATGCCTGCATTAAACGCACTAACCTCTCGTTTAACAGCCTCCGCTCCCTCTGCTTTACTCCTGCAGTTAAAGCATTGAGGTGAAATGATTCTCATAATGTATTTCTCAAGCGCAAACATTTCATCCATCACTGTGCGTGTGTGTGTGTGTGTGTATAACTAATGTGCAGAGACGCCAATGGCCTAGTTCAAATTGTCAAGTCAGCATTTCCATTCCAGTGTGCTGGTGTGAATGCAGTTAGCACGTCTTCATCAGCTAAAGCTACATGCATCACCACCATATTCATAATCAAGAAAATCATTTCTGCGCCAATTTAGGAGGGAAATCAGCAGAAAGGAGTGAAACATTGTAAAATGAGTTTTTGCTCTACTAGTAGCTGAACGCGTCAAATTATCACTATCTGACTTCATTAACGGATAGGGCACGCATATATATCTTCTTTATGCACAAATGATGTGCTTGGTAAGAACAGGTAACAAAGTTACAAACTCAAGTGACTCTGCATGTGGTTTTGTTTTTAAAGGGGTGGTTGATTATTGATTTTCAAAAATCAATAATTTTATTGATTATTTCCATTTAGGTAACTTGATATACTACAATAACCAGAACTAAAACTGAAGTAAAAATCAAGAGGCCTATTGGTGCGTTCAAGTCATGTCGTGAAGATCGTATTTATGATTTGAACGCACATGAACGCCACCACAATGTTGTAAATAAGTGGGAAGCTCGGGATTTTCTTTAAGTCCCGATCTTTAGTAGTTGGGAGCGTGTCAGTGAGAAACATGGCGGAATAACACAATATTTCAAGGTATTTAGCAGTGATTTGTCAGGCTTTTCTATTTAAAGCAAAGTAAAGCTAATCGCCTGCACAGAATATGATAGCATTAAATTATAATAATATAATATGTTACAATAAAGTTTACATTGGCTTCAAAAATGAATTAAAAACTTAAAAAAGCAAAACACCTAATACACATTCCTTGTTCTTCATTTTCTACAACTAGAGTTTAAGAACTTGCTGTGTTTTTGTGTAATTAATTAAGAGAGAGTACACCGCCATCTGACTGCGACGAGAGTGACTCGAACGCACCAGCCGTCAAGTTTCCACCATGTAAATACGAACTTCCCCGGAGGACCTGAATGCACTATATGTCACGTATGCTCTCCATCTGCCCTTCTTCATCAGTCCAGACACTACATTTCCCAGCATGCCTCCTGTCCCTCACCTGTACCTGTTTCCCTTCAACACTCCAGTCAGCACCAGGATAAGAGCAACACACCTCACAGTCACTCTTGGGGTGTGTTACACTGCGCTGTTAGACATACACTCGATTTAACTGAGGGAGCGACTCTACTCCGATGTACACGTCAGGCATCTCAATATCCCACAATTCAACTTGATTGTGACATCACAGCATCATTTTGTATTGTAGTGTATGATCTATTAATTATTTTGAGAATTAATCACATAATATAGTATAATATATCAATTGTGTTGAGATTTAATTGCATTTAAAGGAATGTGTAATACATTTTTTATATACCTATAGGATTGCATATATTTTCTAACAACTTATATACATATATGGTGCATAAAACAATTCTAAGTAAAAAAGGGCTTTAAATAACAAATCAGCTCCATAATAAATTCCAAGTGAAGCTGAGGAAGCGAAGGCTGATTTTGATTGGCCCCTCCCCCTTTTCTAATAGCCAATAGCGTTTAGTTTACCTCACAGACTGCAAGTCGTACAGCAACATTTAGCGAATCCGAGCGCTAATGATACGTTATTAGAGGTGTGAATAAATTCTAGCCATTTCATTCTTAACCAACGCACAGTTGGAAAACAGAATAAAACTTGAGCGTTTGAGCAACCGAACACACATCTCTAACCCATCCATATTGCGTGTGGCGTGTCAACGCTCGCTTTGGCCAGGTGGTGTTTATAGCAGAGGGGGCGGAGCTTCATATTCTAGAGAGCATTTGATTGGACAGAAGATGTGATGAGAAGCTGAAATCGGCGATGAAGTGAGAGACTGTAAGTTTTGAATGCTTTTATCTCCTAAATGCAATTTTTCTCATTGTTTTGGAACACACCAGCTTTTTCCTTACCTTAAAGGCTATTCATAGTATATTCATACTAAAAGCTAAAAAGAATTTGGAGTGTAACGCGATGGTTGTGTCCAAAATCTCCTTCTATACCCATATCAACTTCAAATTTGGAACACAACTTGGTTAGATATATGGCTTTGATTTTATAGTAATTTTATAGTCAAAAATATTTTGTAAAATATATATTAATATAAAAGAAAAAAAATATTAAGTACAGTATATTTGATTTACTGTAAATTTAAACTTCCATAACTTGTTCATACTTTCATTTTTGAAAGTGCTTTCACTTCAGCAATAATCTGCTGAGTCTTTTCTTTAAAACAAGGTCTATTCCAAAGCATTCTTGAATTACAACCATTTAAGTTTGAATAGTGTTTTTAATGTCCATTCTCAAAAAGGGGGGTAACAGTTAAGGGGTTAAATAAGGGACTGTTTGAGGGACCAGCCATTTGTAGTGGTGTCCAAAACCATAGTGGATGATATCAGATGCAATTAATGCACAATTCATTTAAGTTAAAGACTGATGAAGAAGTCCTGCACTGCTTATTTGTGCATCCTCCCATTATTGTTTATGATGAAACCTCAAAATACAGTCATTGTAAACCCTAAAACTGATCTGGCCTCAGCGTAGACTAGGCGGTTTTGAACATCATTATTAATTTGCAGCATGTCATGTTTCCACACTTCTGCTGAAAGTGAAGATCTGAAATGCTGTCCTGTAATTTACTTCCATTATACCACCAGACTGAAGAAATGCAAATGATGCAGCGTCTGAGCGCATATAATTCCTCATCCATTTGTACCCACTAATTAATGTAATTTGCTTGTTAATACACTGCCAATTATGTGTGGGCTCTTGGCAGGAGTAATTGGAGGGGTTTTCAAAGCCCTGGGCAAGAGAATTCGCCTCTTCTCTGTTTCATTGCTTGTGAGAATGAGAATCTACGGGTCGAGGCTAAATGCTGAGATGACAGTATGTCAGTGATGGATGTTTGCCAAAGGCCTGATGGATCTTTCTGGAGTTTGAATATGAGGACAGCTCAGGTCATCTTTATATTCTGCCATTTGATTTTGATCAGCTCTCACTTTACATGCCTCAAGCAACTTCTATTTCATCCATTTACATCTGTCTCCAAAGTGGCAAACTACTGAAACTTGACAAATGATGTTTGTTTTAGAAAACTTTTGCACTCCGCTCAAGTTCCCAGGCTCCACGGGCATTTTAGTCAGTCAACAAGGTTGTTGTCTCTTTCCTTTGATTTATGTTAGGCTCATTTTTCAAAGTCCACGATTTAACCGACTTGAACATGCAAAGGTTACAATGAATGTGTCATTTAAGTGATGCAAGGAACACACTCGTAAAGCACCAGGTCATTCAGCAATGCCTGTCCGGTGCACTTTACCTAAAAGGATTTGCACGTTTTCACCAAATCATTTTGAGCTTTTCTTTGATCCTGTATCATTCAATAATCTGAATCCTGTCTGGACAAGAAGAAGCTCTGTTCTCACATTAATTAACTCTATAAACAAAACAAATAAGGTCGGGAATAATTCCAAACATCACAGTTTTGCCCCAGCCTCGTTTTGCATAAAATTACAAATTTCTAAATTAATCAAAGTGCTCTTCTCAAACAAATATCAATGATATTGTGGTCAATAAAACAAAATGCATTTGATTATAATTAACTTGACAATGTGTACAAAACTAAAGTCACCCAAATTCACGGTTATTTTTACGTTTCTGTCAGTCTGAGGTGTCGTTGCTATAACGCGTCGCTATGGGTTGCGTCACTTGCGTCAAGTTGCGTGTGTGTGTCTGTCTTCGGTCTTGACTGACGGGATCAAGTGTTCGAGGGTCTAAAACTCCGGAGTAGTGTGTGTGTGTGTGTGTGTGTGTGTGTGTGTGTGTGTGTGTGTGTGTGTGTGTGTGTGTGTGGACGGCAGGCATAACCGTGGAAAAAGTTCTGCGTTTTAAAATGAAAATGCACTAGTGTAAACGTAGCCGTAGATATCCCACAGTCTGCTCGGGAACCGATGCTCTCGAGACAAATATGGTTCTTTCAGGGAGTATAAACTTTTTTTCAATAATAAAAGGTAGTGTGTCGATTCAATAAAAAAAATCCACATATCACATATTTTAAAATATTACATAATTAATTGAAGCCTAGTTTGTCATGTAAAATACACTGACCAATCATCATCTGGCACAACAAGTTCAAAAATGTCATTGACGATGTGAAGTGGAGCGGTCATTTTCCGGTCATTTATGAATAAATCTTTTGAAAATTACATGGACAGACGAATTTACATTTATGAAGCGATCTGAAATTGACTACAAAGCAACGCACAAAACCAGCACCAAAAGTAGCATTAATGGTAAGTATAGTATTCAAGTCTCTTGTATTTAGTCTATATTGATACACCGTTTACCATTTGATCAAACTATCATAGTTTTTTAATTGAAGCCCAGGCCTAAAGGCTTATTATGTGAAGTGTAGGCTGACAACAACATGCGAAATGGTGACTTTATTATTTTAACATTTTTGATCATTTTCTGCAATAGTATAATAGTACAGTACTACTGGTAAAAGAAGAAGGCCCTTATGTGCATCAAGCCTGTATTTATTTGATCAAAAATACAAAAAAAAATGTATTAGAATTTAAAGGAATGGTTTTCTATTTTAATATACTCTAAAACAATAATTTATTTATGTGATGCAAAGCATATATACAGCTTCTCTCTCTCTCTCTCTCTCTCTCTCTCTCTCTCTCTCTCTCTCTCTCTCTATATATATATATATACTCTCTCTCTCTCTCTCTATATATATACTCTCTCTCTCTCTCTCTCTCTCTCTCTCTCTCTCTCTCTCTCTCTC
>FLSR01000671.1:289746-301867 GCA_900092035.1 Leuciscus waleckii
ACACCACATAGACACATAAACAACATTAAACGCTGGATTTTCACCACAGGGGGACTTTAAGGCCAGCAAAGTACTGTACACAAAAATATGTGGCTCACACACTGCAGGCGCGCTGTATACTGTGACAATGACAAACCGCAGCACTAAAATGGACATAGTCATCTATAGATATCACTGAACCAGGCGTGTTGTTGCTATTAGCAGGAGTGTTTGCTAGCGGGCTCACAGAACTATGTCTCCACCGAGGCAGAAGTTGACCTGAGAGATGAACTGATGATAGACAACACTCAGCATCCCTTCTTGTTTCATCACGTTACAGATGGTCAGCGCGTGAAGTTATCAGAAATCAAGAGATGTTCAGAGACAAACCTCTCCCGTTGCTGGGTCAGCACAGTCCACAGGAATATTACACATTTCATCTTTAAATTTAAACAAACATTTGTGTGCGACACTTTCGTGAGAACCTTAGCTCAAAAAGTGTATGAAGAATCAAAAATAGGAGGAAAAACTAATCCAAAAATATACTTGCATCAATAAAATAGATAACTATCTTTTGAAATATAATATATAATCTGTATTTGTGGAAACACTAGCAGCTACAGCCTAAGACAAACCGATAAACTATGCTAATTCTTGCAAGAAGAAGCCAGACGACGTCTCTGGTTACTCTAGCCGTTTCTCCCTCAAAAGACTGAATCGATCTAAGGTTGCTCAGATTCCTGGCCTCGTCTCTGCCGGGAGGATTGTGGGTAACCGGGGAGTATCGCTGAGAAATCTCATCAGCTCGAGCCGGAACCAAAGGCAACGTGATCCGGGCTGAGCTTCACTCCTCTGCTGAGCCACCAGGAGAAGAAAAGACACTGAACAAGAAGTAAATGCCAAGCGCCGAGAGGTCAAGCCTGATCTTTATCTCTTTCAGGATGCAGATAATGAGAGTCTTTCACCTGGAGCGGACAGATCTCGTACTGTGAGCTAACCGACCCGCCGCTCCACAAACACTCCCGCTTAAAGACTCAGTTCAGCTTATTCCTCAGACCTTATCAACTCAGTTTAGCAGAACGGTGCTCTTTTATACAAAGAAAAAGTTTTTCATTTCTGGTGGGTCAACTATCCTCTTTAGTAAAGCTAGTCAAAAGTTTCCAGTGTGAGCTCACAAGATTATAAAGTGGTTCATCCGTGGTGTCATAGGCCGGCTCCAGCTCTGTGTAGTGTTGCTTTCGTCATCGTCGTCAACGAACCTTTATCACGTGACGAAAACGAGACGCGACGCAACGTAAATGCTGGTCATGTACCATAACTATAATCAAATGTATAATGCAGTATTGTTGACGAATAAAAACGAGACTAAATGTGGTTTACAAAATAAAAACTATGCTAAAATGTCTCTTCATTTTCGTTGACCAAAACAAGACGAGACGAAATGTTATGACGTTATTTCGTCTCGTTTAGTCGCATTATTATTATTATTTTGCAGTATTTCTGTTTCCCGTGTCTCACTTCAGGGGCTGCATCAGGACACACTGCGCAGACGCAGGCGATGTCACTTCCTCAAGCCCCACTCGCGGCATTATTTAGAAGATGCAGCTGCGGTGAGTTAGCGTAAACGACAACAAACAAAGGTCAGCATTGCGATTCTCTTTGTACACATATACACTCTTTAATAGACGTAATTCACTTTTAAGCACAATATAAACAACGTATTATTCAATGCCCTACTTCTATATAGATTTATAAGCAAGTGGTAAAATATTTAGCCATGTAGTTATATTAAAATCGCAAACATTTTAAATTAAAACTTAAAATTGACAAAAACAGCCAACTCTCATGCCTTTTCTTTTGCATTTAAATTTTAATACAATAAATCTTGGATGTCACAAAGAACTTGTTTTTCAACCTCCACGAATGAGACGAGTGCTACTTTTCTGTTCGCTATTTTTCCATAGTGGTACACTATATTGACTGGGTTAAATAGAATTGCATTTCTAAAAAGAGACTAAAATAAAATTTTCATTGACTAAAACTAGACTAAATGTCATCAGTTTTCGTCGACTAAAACTAGACGAAAATAGTCATGGATAATTCTGACTAAAATAAGACTAAAATGCTCAGACTTTCAGTCGACTGACACTTGAATAGACATGAACGTGACTAAAACTAATAAAAACTAAAATGACAGCTTGACACAAAGACTAGACTAAAACTAAAATTAAAACAGGCCGCCATAAACAACACTAGCTCTGTGGACATGACAGGTGGAGTTATGTTAGCCATAGGGTTAGGGTTAGGGTTATTATGCTGGGCTCGACCAGAAGCATGTGTTTTTAAGCTTTGCCAATTTAAATATTCAAGTGCAAGTTGGTGTGAAAGAGCTCAACTCAATAGTGTGAAGTTTTGTGTGCGCACAGAAAGCCGCTTCTCAGACAGCGTGTGAATGCTGAATCCAGCGCTTTCACGTCTTCTTGCGCTTGAACAGACAAATTCACACAAAGTTATGTAAAAAATGCTGGTTTTGGCAAGTATCCTAGTAAACAGTCAGTTATGTCTTAAGTGAACATAAACAGTTGAGAAATGTAAAGCATGTGTATCAGTATATTGGATCTGTGCAGCTCTTAAAGTGACAGCAGCCTAATATTACTACTTCTGTTTTTGTTGTTTAAATATAATAATAATAATAATAATAATAATAATAATAATTCACACTGCTCTTGACTGAATAACTTCAGTAACTTTAATAAGGATTCGTTTCATTTATACGGGAAGACTGCAGTGCTATTTTACATCTGATTATTCATGTTCTCTACTTGAAAATTATTGTTAGACTCCCCTGAAAAACAGTGTTTATTTCAATTGTATTTTATTAACTTGTCCTATTGCTTTTAATTGGATTATTACTTACTGTTATTTCTAACCGTTTACTTGTCTTTAACAATATTTGATTATTTGGCTTGTAGTTTTTGGTGTCATAACCTTATTGACTAATGTCGTGGGTCAAAAACAAACACACTAGCCCCTTTCACACAGCTATCCCAGTAAATTACCAGTAAAGACTGTATGAGTGAAAGAGGCTTGTAACTAGGCCTATTTTATTTCTTTATTACCGTTTTGTGGCGGGGCAGTGAACATTCTGGCAGAGCACGTTAAACGCTGAGCAGTGTGTTGCGGTGGGTGACGGGAGCTGGACATCAGTCGGCAACGATCAGCCGGGTTTATGACGGATGAATTATGTCTGCTTTGATCTGTTCGTGTTCAGGCCTGTCTGGACTAAACAACACGCTTGTGTTAAACTCTTCCGGCTTCACCACACAACCGCTGTGTGATAAGAAGCTCAAAACTACTGACAAAATACATTCAAAATGTGCCCTACTGTATGTGCACCCATACTAATAAAATACATTTAAAAACCCTGCCAAGCCCTGAGAATCCTGTGATAAAATGTCTGGGTTATTTTCCCCAGTAAGATACCATTTTATTTTCATTTCTGAAAGTCTTCCTGTAAGTACATACTACTGTTTTGTTGATATATACACTAACCATTCATTAAATCCAAAAACAATAAGTTTTATAAATGTACAGTTTAATTTTATGTGCATTGCACTACAGTAGACTCCCAAAAATGAAAATGATCCTATGATTTACTTACACTCAACCCATCCTATAGGTGTATATGAGTTTTACTAAACACATCCTGGCTCTTCCCAGCTTTTTAATCAAACTGTCCACTGTACAACAAACCATTTACTGTATAAAAGCATTTCCATAAACATTTCATCCTACATGTCCAGCTTTGTGTGGGTTTCCAGAGGAGCAATCCTGTCAAAAACAGTCCAAAATAACAGGAAACAACTAAAATACACTGGAATAATGTTTGGGAAGAGTGAAAGTGAAAGTGACATTTGGAGGCCAAGAATGGTAACCAATACTCTTTATTTAATAATTTAACACATCTAGGTTGCACACACACATTAAGGTGGATATCGTTATCCACCTTAAGAAGTGGTGAGTACACACACACACACACACATCGGAGCAGTGGGCAGCATTCACTGCGGCGTTGGGGAGCGATTGGGGGTTCGGTGATCAGAAGCACCTCAGATTTTCCTGCTAGCATTGAGGATCGAACCTGCAACCTTCGGGTTACCAGTCAGACTCTATAACCATTAGGCCACGATGAGGAGGAGGAGTGAAGATGAGAGGATGAGAGGATAAGAGGATTGGTGTCTATGGATGCGATGAGCAAAAGTAGATGTTCAGGAGCACAGGAAGTTACACACAAACAAACACTAATGCGCTGGAGCGAAAACACAATTCAGGAGGATTCAGTTCCAGTCCATTCATCCACCGACTCATGATCCAGTGAGAACAACACTATCCAAACACTGGCCATGAACCAGTGGAGAACTTTCTGCTGGTCACACTTGATAAAGCAAAAGCCATTAACCGATTCGATTTGAGACCAGCTCAACTACTCTAAGAGTCAGTCAGGAGAGAAAAATTCACTCGTTTATCACCCAAAATGCTCAGCAATCATGCATTAAAACACTTGAGCACACAGGTGTAACCGTACAGCTTCATTAATGAACACACACACACACACACACACACACACACTGCAGAGTAAGCAAGGAGAAAAAGGCCAACAGAGCAATTCTGGAAGCTTTATCGCTACACAAACATCATGCCCACTTCTCATATATCACAAACATCACGTATTCTCAGTAACTTCAGCTGTATCAATCACATAGATGAAGAGATGATCCATCACAGTCCAGACCAGAGCAAACGCATCTATCCTGAGGTTTGTAGCAAACACGCTCAGACTCAAATAACGCTCCTGCATTTCAAAAACATGCGCCAAGCAGAGCACTGGTGGACACAGCCTCACATTAGGGTTTGCGTTACTGGTTTGCAGAGTGCAAACCCCTCAAACCCCAACAGAAACACGCATATCTCAGCAGAAAACGCTCCACGGCTGGACCTTCAGCTGTTATTATCGAGAAGTCTTTGTGTTAGTGAAACGCATCAGGCCTGTGATAGTTTGAGGAGCAGTGAAGACAGAAGGTGTTCGAGTCGTCGTGCTGAACAGCTGCAGCTCCGCATCTGAATGCATGACAGAACGCGGCGGAACATGACGCGTTCGAACAGACGCAGTGGAACATGACGCGTTCCACCAGAACGCAGCGCGAGACAGACAGTAAACACGAGTCTTACCTTTGGAATTGCTGAATGCGGTGTACCAGGATAACGATATAAACCCACACAACGCGAAGAGTATGACTGTTAGGAAGGTGCCATTTCTGAGCCTCATCTCCGGGTCCGCGCCGGGATCATGTCCGAACCGAACCGTGCGCTGCGTGCGTGCGTGCGTGCGTTAATGACAGCGCGCGCACATGAGGGATGAGAATGTGAGAGCCTGTGTACAGACAGATGCCGTTTATACAGGAGGGTGTGTGTGTGTTTGTAAGAGAGAGAGAGAGAGAGAGAGAGAGTGTATGTTCGGGCTCGTGCACGCGGTGCAGCTGCTCCTCCTCGCGGTCGAAGTAGAAACACACGCGCACGGTTTATTGGAGCATCAGTTCATGTCGTAGGCTACACTGTATTGCAGTTTTGATTCATATTGCAAACAGCCTAGTATTTGAGTCCTGGTGTCTCTCAAAGAGATGAACACAGGCTTTGCTGTAACGCGTTTAAGAGTGCGGCCTGTTCTACAGTCAAACCAAAAATTATTCAGACACCAGATATCATTTTTGATCATTTTTTTTTTTTACTAGTGTGTGCAGGACACTATAGTTAATTTATGTAAGTGAGGAAAGCAAAATAAAGTAAACTGTGACATATTATACCCAAAAATTTGTCATACAGTGACTACCAGTAAAATTGATTTAAAAAAATGGGAAGATACCTATAGCTGGTGTGTGGTGAGAGCACTGTCTCCACCTATAGCTGGTGTGTGGTGAGAGCACTGTCTCCACCTATAGCTGGTGTGTGGTGAGAGCACTGTCTCCACCTATAGCTGGTGTGTGGTGAGAGCACTGTCTCCACCTATAGCTGGTGTGTGGTGAGAGCACTGTCTCCACCTATAGCTGGTGTGTGGTGAGCGCACTGTCTCCACCTATAGCTGGTGTGTGGCGAGCGCACTGGCTCCACCTATAGCTGGTGTGTGGTAAGCGCACTGTCTCCACCTATAGCTGGTGTGTGGCGAGCGCACTGGCTCCACCTATAGCTGGTGTGTGGTAAGCGCACTGTCTCCACCTATAGCTGGTGTGTGGCGAGCGCACTGGCTCCACCTATAGCTGGTGTGTGGTGAGAGCACTGTCTCCACCTATAGCTGGTGTGTGGTGAGAGCACTGTCTCCACCTATAGCTGGTGTGTGGTGAGCGCACTGTCTCCACCTATAGCTGGTGTGTGGTGAGCGCACTGTCTCCACCTATAGCTGGTGTGTGGTGAGCGCACTCTCCGTAGTACATATGAAAGCGATATATATATATATGCCTCATTCATTCATGTACGGACAGATGGATGGATGCACAGATGGATGGATGAACGGACAGATGGATGTACGGATGGATGGATGCACAGATAGATGGATGGATGGATGCACAGATAGATGGATGGATAGATGGATGGATGGATGGACGGATGAACGGATAGAGTCTTGATTTATGTGCTTCAGTTGATAAGTGCACAGATTTATCCACATAAATATATCATTCTTCTTAAAGAGAAGGGAGTGATTGACAGATATAGTTTCTTACAGGATGAGTTACTATCGAGTTCTGCTGCACTGTAGATAATTAATCAGATCTATGTGATGTTTCAGCCTGTCAGTGTTTCATCTGAGACTCTGGAGAGAAAGCAGGCCTCGATCGCCCAGTCCAGCACTTCTACAATTGAAGATCTGCCAAACAGTGGAGGTTTGAGTAGACAGATTATTTCTGCAGAGCACTGTGCCAATACACACACACACACACACACACATACACAAAAGTAGTTTCCATGACTGATGCACCTTCACTGGCTGTCTCAAACTATAACTTGCCCATATTTGATATTAAAATTAAAACTGCCGAGAAAGCAGGCCTCGATCGCCCAGTCCAGCACTTCTACAATTGAAGATCTGCCAAACAGTGGAGGTTTGAGTAGACAGATTATTTCTGCAGAGCACTGTGCCAATACACACACACACACACACACACATACACAAAAGTAGTTTCCATGACTGATGCACCTTCACTGGCTGTCTCAAACTATAACTTGCCTCATATTTGCATATTAAAATTAAAACTGCCGATAGTTAAGAGTTGGCAGATGGCAGATTGTAAAGTGATACTCTCTGGAGAACCTCTAGTTTCTAAACAGACTGTAAAGAGAGGAACCTTCACAACGAGCCCAGAAGATCTAGCAGGAACTGCTATAAACTCAGATAAATACACCAGGAGAGGTTTGAGGCACTTTAAATACAGAGTGAAGTTCTTTGAGAACACACAGACTTCTGAGGATCTGCTGAGGATTAGTGTGCTAATAATCTGATGAAACTAAATCAGTAACTAACCAATAACATATTGCTGCTGGAACTGTTAACGTGGTTAAGTTACATTTACTTAACAACCTACTTTAAAGTTTAAACTCTCCAAATCAACATGACTGCTCCTAGAAACACCGCATCTTGCGAGCACTCTCGGTCCTGTCAGATCATCCGTCTCCATCATGGACCGCAGGATGACCAGACGTTCCCGTTTTCCTGGGACAGTCCCGTTGTTTGGTGTCCTGTGTACCCGGGAATCTCCCCGTTTTACAGCACGTTCAAAACAGCCCTCAAATACACCGCAAAAAGCCCGAACACTAACAGAGCAATGGCGCAGTGATGGTGTCACCAATAGAGGGCGCTGAGAGCTCTTACTCTGAGCTCAAGATGAGCCTAAATATGCAAACTCTGGCATTCAGGGCGAGACTCACGCAATCGACACACCCATTTTCTCATGCAAAGAAGACAGAGCAGATTACTTGTGATATGAAATAAATTCCCAGTTCTCTGTCAATTTTATTACGAAATTCAAACAATAAATACCGTTTTGGCCCTTGTAAATGTGACGTGTCAGATTACTGTAGCGCCTCAGTTCAATCAATCATCTCTTACTCTATACTACAAGTTAATAGCAAATAAACACGAATGAACAATAGGTATGTTGAAAGGTATAGTGCAACTTACCGAAATGTATATGGGCGCTGCTAATGGGGTGAAAGTTAGGACGATTCTAAGGGCCCACGCACTCTTAGGGCCTCCAGAGGTGGATGTTATTAATGGAATGTGTGCATTAGGGGGCCAACCTCATATTCTTTAATAGGGCCCAAAATATATCGATCAATCAGTGTTTTTCAACCGGTAAGAGGTCAATAAAACAGCTGAAGTCGAGAACAATGTCTCATAACGTTACATTTACCTCAAGAAAGCCATTTAATGACCATAGCACTTTAGTTGACTAGAAAAATTAGCTAGGAGTATTTGGCTAAATATGTGCTCTATATTACATATTTTACTCATAGCATTAAACAATTAAAAACGTTTTCTTATAATAAAAAAACACATTATATTTAGTGTTGTTAGAGTTGTTATTTTCAATCTTTAAATATAATAATAGCTGATAGCGCTCCCATGTTTACAGCATTAGGTGTGATATTTTTTTTTCTTGAGAAAAATGAACATGTATCTACTGTACCTAACATTAATCCAAATGAATTGATATTGAATCAAGATCGGAATCAAATCACTAGAATATAATTGAAATCGTGAAATATGTGTCAAGCAATAATAAACAGTCATTGTAGCCTACCATGTAAACATTGTGACAGGTTTTCACTAAACTTAATTCAATTCTGTTTAGTTACCAAATGTTTTGACAATCACAATTCACTTACTGTGATGCAAGTTTATTTTTACATCCCCCAATCCCCCCCACCCCAATGATTTTTTTCCTCCAATAATTCTCACTCCAAGCTAAACTCAAAAGTTGTCAGCCCTGATAATTATAATAAAAATAAGCCTAATTAAGAATAATGAAGATCCATATCCAAAAGAACAAACAAGTTATTACTGTATACAGTAGACATATTCACAGTAAAAAAATAAATAAAATAAAAACATTAAAAAATTTATTGTTCGCCGGTTTAAAAAAAAAAATTCAACATGAGCTTTCAGTGATAGCATTCTGACTCCGTTTCAGAAATCTGCCCACCTTATACTGTTATACTGTGGTAAAAGGGTCTGACACAAGGTTAATGTACAACACTAGACACAGTTTAATTTAAACAGAAGGCAAAATCCTACATAGAGGCAGGAATCTGATAACAGAAGAACATGCTGAGAGAAAAGCATCTCGAAATGAGTGTTTCTGCTTATTCACGGCGTTGTTAAAGGTAAAGCTGTGAGGGCGAATATGAGTGAATATGAGTGATCTCATTATCAGATACTCGATTGCACTGATGTTGCCTGTAAACACAGGGAGTCATGTGACGCGCGTGAGTCAGAGTCATGTGACCGAGCCACGCCCTCCTCGCGCCAGAGTGACGGCATCCTCCCGCGCTCGGACTCTTCAGGAGACTTCGAGAATAAAGAAGAAAAAAAAAAAGAGAAAAGAGAAAAGGGAGGCTTCGAGAATAAAGAGTGTGTGGAAAGTGTTGTGAATAATGTAGGTGAGGGCGGGAGCACGACCTCGAGACTCGAGTCATCACATGTCGACACTGAAACTTACATGTAGCTGAAACTGAGGTCATCTATTCAAAGATAAAGTTGAAAGATATGGATGTTCATATTTTATTATTAATAATAAAAGTCATCAGTCTCCACACAACTGACTTGTTTCTTTAGAGTTACTTTACAGAGGGATTTGAATTTGTCTGATATTTGATGAAGTTTACATCCTTGATCATTATTTTCCTGATAATTACTGTGAAGCTGCTTTGAAACGATCCATATTGTACATAATACAAATGAATGTAACTTGACATTTCTAGTATTGTGGTATTCATACAAATCAACACAATATCTTTAACTGGGGCGTTTCAGTAGTAGACTGTAACGGATGAGAAAATAATCCATATTACAAAAATAAAACAATGCAAATGTTACAAAACGTGGGTTATTGAAAATGAATGGGGGGGGGGGGGGGGGGCGCCGGGGGGAGCGGACACTCCCCCTTGCCGGTCACGTGAGAGCAGGCTATGCCTTCATTGCGCTGTGATTGGATATGATTGGATATGATTGGTTATGATTGGTTATGATTGGATATGACTGGTTATGATTGGTTATGATTGGATATGATTGGATATGACTAACCCTAACCCTAACTCTCACCCTACCTAACCCTAACCCTAACCCTAGCCCACATCTTCGTGTCGGACCAGTGTTTACCGAGCTTGATAACTGATGATCCGAATATAAGATGACTATTAAAAAGAAAAGCTGAACATCAGTTCACAAATAAAATATATTTTGTTACTGCCTTTGGTTATTATTTTTGGAATAGATGTAAAAATGCATAAAAACTAAATTGATGAGATTTATACCTGGTTTTAATAAATAGAACATTCGTTATATTATTAATGTAAAAAAAAATATAGAATTGTATTAGACATTACATTTTTTGATGTAATGTTTATTTAGTCAAGAAAATGTGACAACAATAAGTGTAACTGGGACATGAATGCACACGTGTGTGTGTGTGTGTGTGTGTGTGTGTGTGTGTATAAAACATTTTAAAAACTGTGAGGCTTTCGTCCTGATGAACTGTCAAGCGCAGTAGTTTACTGTGTGTGGGTTGTAAGGGCCGTCATTCATGATGACACAGCACTTTATTTACTGTAGTGTAGCAGTAGGTACACCAGGTTTATGCGGGTTAGTAGAGCTCGAGTGATGAGTTCATGCTCACACTGACACAGCAGTATCACACGTGTGGGAAAACAACCATTACATCAACATAATATATCAATATATACATATAATAATATACATGTGGGAAAAAACGTGTTTAACTATATTATTATACAGCTGTAGAGAGAGAGAGAGAGGTTGTGTGGTTCCCTGTCTCAAAATGACTGAGTTATAAATGTAGCTAGTGGAGAATATGACATTCACAGTGTGTTTATTAATATCGGATGTTTATGATGATGCTGTATTGTTTGGCCGTGATGCAGTGGGTAATTCAGAGGGAATTTCCCCCTCACATATTGCCGTGTCATTCCTCAGTCCACTCTGTTTTCTAATGCGACTCACATGATCAAAGTCAACATGAACTCTGTCCTCCTGTGAGACGCGCGAGGCCACGCCTCCAAACTTGCGCTCGCGTCTACGATTGGCTGAACGCGCGCAGGAATTTGCATGTGACGTCGCAGGAGTATATACGGAACTGAGGGCTGAGGAAGAGACGCATTCTTCTCACGCACTCTCACGCACTCAGCGCTCGCGTTCAAGAAGAGGATTTCTGCTGCGCAACACGTCTGAAGGTTCGCCTAAACACGATATCTGCGCTAAGATGTCGATGACAGTGAAAGCTTACCTGCTCGGGAAGGACGACTGCAACAAGGAGATCCGTCGCTTCGCCGTGGATCAGGACGTGTCAACAAGTTTCGAGTATTTGAAGAGAAAAGTGCTCGATGTGTTCGTCGGTCTCGGGACTGCGCCCTTTCAAATGCACTATAAAGGTACGGCAGATTGTTTTAAAAATATATCGTACGTGTATGTAACGTTAAACATACCATTATTGTCATCTGTCAATTTCAACAGCTTAATATGAGTTTAACTTAACTACACGAAGTCTAAATGAGATTTCATAAAGTGTACATGTACTGTCAACATAACTGTCACTTTTAGGAAAATTAATCTCTTCAAAATAAAATGAAGTTTAGTTTTTTATATGGTACTATATTGTAAGATATAGTTTTGTTGTTGTTGTGTATTGACACCCTAATACAAAGTTTTGTGAGCATTATAAGGCTATTAAATATCCAGTGAAGGACATCGACAGAATCTACATGAAATGTAAACATGATCAGCGTAATGGTGACGTGTGTGTGTGTGTGTGTGTGTGTGTGTGTGTGTGTTGTGTGTGTGTGTGTGTGTGTGTGTGTG
>FLSR01000671.1:308678-328872 GCA_900092035.1 Leuciscus waleckii
ACGTTTACAGCCTGGAGCAAAAAGTGGCTTTGGTCTATACAGCTAATGTTGCCCTTCATGACGACTGTGAGGGGGGTGAATATTTTTATAACTCATCCGTTTAAATTATATTAAGCCTTAAAGTTCTGCATAATTAAGGGTGTGTCCACTTGAGTGACAGGTGGATTCCCGCTGCTGTGGTCATTAGTCATCATTAGCCGTGTGTCTGCTGTCTGTTAGCCGTCACGTTAGGGTTTTTCGCCCTTTTTCATTTATCCGGGAGTGACGCGCTGCCAAGATGGCGACGGTCGGCCACGCCTACTTTAGGCTTAAAAAATGGTCTTCAGAAACCTGCGGGTGACGTCACGGACACTACGTCCATTTTTTTACAGTCTATGGTTTTACCACAGGACAGCAACTGTGAGTGAACTCTGTCATCTGTGCAGGACTGGGATATGAAGAGTGCAGAGTAACATTTTAGCAACTGTGTGAAAGTGAACAGCACATAACAGGCACAATACCGGTTTAACATGAATATCTATTGGTTCAATATGCGTCACATGACTAAACTTACACTGGAGAGCGTTTTCAAAAAGCTTCATTTTCATAATAATAGAAACACTTTCTCAGTGTAGACAAAAAGTAGAGAAAAAGATGCGTTTCCAAGTGAAAGCGTATGAGTGTGGACAAGGCCTGAGAGAGATGGGCTACTGTTAAACAACAGAGGAGGAGTGAGTGTGTGTGTGTGTGAGAGAGCATTCCTCCTCATCCCTCTGATCTGAAGAACACATGGCCCTCGCTCTGGAGAAACACCACACAGGGATAGAGGGATAGTTGGGAAGCAGGAGGAGGAGGTCACCGCTTTCAGGAGAGCGCATGTGTGTGTTTATACCTGTTCTCAATCACACGTCCAGATGTGACTCTTCCAGCTGAGAACCTTCACAGAGCAGAGTGTGTGCAAAGACTCTCACTGGAAGAGTTCATCAAGAAACGCGAAACACACAAGATGAACTTGACAAAACAAGTCATTGAAATATCCTCGTTCGTGTTCCCAGAGGAAGGCCATGCAGGACTGGATGATCTGTGTCTCGTTTATAACCGTCACACACAGAACCGGCCACTTCACACACACATCTGATCTGCGTATGAACATCAGAGACGGAGACGTTTGGACACACTGATGGAGATCTGAGGAACTGATGAAGGAAAACACCTTTAATATTCATTATGAGTCATAATCATAAATACTGTTCAAAATAACAGTTTAAATGCATAAAATAATTATTTAAACTCTGTTTTACATCTAATATACACATTTAGATTAAATATGCCGTTCTCATTAATGGAGTTAAGCTCTTAAATTACATCAAATCATTACTGAGAATTTTTTTATAATCTAATAAGTATAAATATTAGTAGTGGATGTGCTGCTTTTGACACTTCTCCTGTCATGATGTGTTTTACTGTTGATTAGCGCATGATAACAGCAGAACTCAGTCTGAGGAAATATGATCACCATATTAATGATCAATAATGCACAATAAGGCCTGCAGTTTCCATTACAAATATCAAGCAATTAAAAATATTATTCGGCCAGTGGAAAAGCTTGAGAAAAGCTTTCTCTGAAATGTATTTTATACTATTTGATTGATTGATTGAAACACAAGGCAAGGATCGACTACTAAACTATTGTTATCACTGTAATGTGACGCACATCCGCATCTCATATTCTCCTGATGTCTCGTACCGTTAAACATGACATCACGTGGATGAATATGCTAATGATATGCAGATGAGGATCGTAGTAAACGAGGCGTTGTAAGCTCATATATGGTTATTTCGGGGAGGAGACGTATGTTCACAGTCTTCCTCTGACTGGGGTTATAAAGGGGAGGAGACGCATGTTCACAGTCTTCCTCTGACTGGGGTTATGAAGGGGAGGAGACGCATGTTCACAGTCTTCCTCTGACTGGGGTTATAAAGGTTCTGGCGGACGCACGGGTTTAGAAGTTGGCCTACGCCATTTTTGGCTTCCGGGCGCATTTACACTTTTAGTAAGAGTCCTACACCAGTTTTATAAATGAGACCCCAGATTTCTCATCCATCATCCATATCTCCTCTTACACCAGCTCGCACTGAATCGGGTCCACACACACACACACACACACACACACACACACACTGAGGTGCATGTCTGGCAGATATTTGTGCTACGCTGAGACTGCACTCAGTACAGCCAGTGAATCCAATTAACTGAACTCCGAGTCACGGTACACAAACTCTAAATGTGTTTCTCCAGATCCCAATCCTGCAGAGTGCAGGACTTCTCCATCAGGAGAACACAGGCGAGCGCAGTCAATCAGTGTGAGGCCTGAGAGAGCCAGCGGGGGGGGGGGGGGGAGGCCGGAGGGGACGGGGGGGGTAAGAGGAACAAAATGCCTGACGAGACTGGAGGAGTTAACGAGACACATGATCCACTCCAGAAGACATGAGGAGTCCATTCAGCCCAGAACATGCACACATTAACATGCACACGCCATAAACATAACACACCAGAGATCGAAGTATTAAATCCCAAGTATTAAACTCTGCCTCGTTTACACCAGCGATCATAACTACACTGATAACTATAAAGTTTTAATAATCGCTCTATGTGAATGAAGACGTCCACAGCACAGCTATAATGATAACGGGACAGTGGAGTCACTTTAAGGACGATTATTTCCCTCTGATCAACTTCATCCAGACGATCAAACCACAGCGCTCTTGTGGACTTCTGCACAGGCGGGAACTGCTATATATACTGTATATATGGCCAAATGACAGGGGGAATTGTGGGTCCATGTCCGGCTGAGAACCACTGATCTAGACATCAGAGACGGGGTGATGAACATGACACAAATATACTGGAACGTGAAGGTTTTCAGGTGATAGCTTGTGTTTCTGTTCTATCAAAGATTTGGAATATAGAGCATAAGTCATGTGTGTTTTGTTGTAATAAATATTCAATATTTGTACCTCAATAGCCCCTGCTCCCTATTTACATTTAATTCATATGAAAAAAGAGGAGGATGAACTTCTGCTCTGGTGATTATGGCAGAATTATTATTTTTTAATACTGATATAGTCAACACTTGTAATTTTAAAGCTTTGGAATGATGCAATTGAGTTTAAAATAATACTCTCTGGACCAAGTGTGTGTGTGTGAGTGTGTGAGTGTGTGAGTGTGTGAGTGTGAGAGAGAGAGAGAGAGAGTGTGAGTGTGTGAGTGAGTGAGTGAGTGAGTGTGTGTGTGTGTGTGTGTGTGTGTGTGAGTGTGAGTGAGCTAGAGCGCGTTAAAAAGCCTGGCTGCTTTTTGATTCGCCATTAATCACAGTGATCAGAGAGACACACACACACACACACACAACGTAGCATATCACAATCGACCCAGACAAACCTCCACTGTGACCTCATGCTTTCATCTCAAGCAGAGGTTTATTTATTGCTTGTGACAAGTACATATTGAGGGTTAGTGAGATGTGAAAATGTTCAGCCTCTGCCAAAACACATGAACAAATCCTGTGACAAAGACAGAGAGAGAGATCAGTAAAGCAGTCTCAGGACAGGTCACAGAGGTGCACACACTTCAGCCGCTACACACTCGCAAAAACTGCCATTATAATCAATGAAGCTGTCGATTACATCGCATCAGCACTGTTACACTGACTGACGTAAACACCTCTGATTGGACAGTGTGTTTGTGCCAAGCGGCAACCTCCCTGTCTCTCTCCTGAAACCGACACGGAAGTGAATTAAACTGCAGTTCATCCACTGCCACTAGAGACCGGCTGCAGAAAAGAGTCAGATCTACATCTCCTCCATGTTAAAATGCTCAACTTTACAGCAGAAAAACACATGTTTACAGCCTGGAGCTAAAAGTGGCTTTGGTCTATACAGCTAATGTTGCCCTTATGACGACTGTGAGGGGGGTGATTTTTTTTATAACTCATCCGTTTAAATTATATTAAGCCTTAAAGTTCTGCATAATTAAGGGTGTGTCCACTTTTGAGTGACAGGTGGATTCCCGCTGCTGAGATCATTAGTCATCATTAGCCGTGTGTCTGCTGTCTGTTAGCCGTAACGTTACCTCAGCTTATTGTCTGACTGTAAAAATAAATAAATTCGGGAGTGACGCTGCCAAGATGGCGACGGTCGGCCACGCCCACTTTAGGCTTCAGAAACGGTCTTCAGAAACCTACGGGTGACATCACGGACACTACGTCCATATTTTTTTACAGTCTATGGTTTATGCGCTCAACAGATGATTGGCTACTCTGCTCAACGCTGCAAAAACACCTCGTATATGAAACTTCTGCTTCTGCAAATAGAATCAAAAGCACACACATCACTTCCAGCTCTTACTAAACTGAGTCAAAACGACTGTCAATGCTTGAGTTCTGAAGTTAAAGCGGTGTGAAGAAAGAGTATTGTGATGATAGAGTGATGTAAAAACTAAAGTTGTGAAGCTAGAACACTGTAACCCTTAAAGTCCCCCTGTAGTCAATCATTCAATCCCTTAAAACTCATCTTTGATCACCAAAATTAAACATTTAGCCTAAGGCCACATCCACACGAAGCCAGAGCTTTCCCTATCCGATCTTTTTTTTCCCCATTCAAAAAAAAAAATTACGTAAACACGGCGTCGTCTCAAGAAATATCTGCGTACACACGAAACCACTGAAAGCTTCTGTTCTTCAGTCTTCAGTTCTTCTCTTTCTCAGCTCTCCGTTCCTCTAACCTGCAGCTCCTCAACACTGAGCTTCTGTTCTTCAGTCTTCAGTTCTTCTCTTTCTCAGCTCTCCGTTCCTCTAACCTGCAGCTCCTCAACACTGAGCTTCTGTTCTTCAGTCTTCAGTTCTTCTCTTTCTCAGCTCTCCGTTCCTCTAACCTGCAGCTCCTCAACACTGAGCTTCTGTTCTTCAGTCTTCAGTTCTTCTCTTTCTCAGCTCTCCGTTCCTCTAACCTGCAGCTCCTCAACACTGAGCTTCTGTTCTTCAGTCTTCAGTTCTTCTCTTTCTCAGCTCTCCGTTCCTCTAACCTGCAGCTCCTCAACACTGAGCTTCTGTTCTTCAGTCTTCAGTTCTTCTCTTTCTCAGCTCTCCGTTCCTCTAACCTGCAGCTCCTCAACACTGAGCTTCTGTTCTTCAGTCTTCAGTTCTTCTCTTTCTCAGCTCTCCGTTCCTCTAACCTGCAGCTCCTCAACACTGAGCTTCTGTTCTTCAGTCTTCAGTTCTTCTCTTTCTCAGCTCTCCGTTCCTCTAACCTGCAGCTCCTCAACACTGAGCTTCTGTTCTTCAGTCTTCAGTTCTTCTCTTTCTCAGCTCTCCGTTCCTCTAACCTGCAGCTCCTCAACACTGAGCTTCTGTTCTTCAGTCTTCAGTTCTTCTCTTTCTCAGCTCTCCGTTCCTCTGACCTGCAGCTCCTCAACAGTGTGTTTCTCACGTCTCGATTATCGGCCTCATTTCCTCAGTTTACTCAAATATACTTATCAAAATTATCCCGTGAAGCGAGTTAAATCTAAAACGCTCTCAAATGATTGTAATTAAATATAAAAACTAGTATTTTTTAGATAAAGGTCATTTTTAGCACCATTGTTTATTAACGATAAAACATGTACTAGGGATGCATGATATATCGGCCGCCATATCGGTATCGGACGATATATGTTCATTTTTGACGTTATCGTTATTCGGCCCGATAAGAAAAATTGGCCGATATATTAAAGCTGATAAATAATTTCCTTCAGCTGAGACACTTCAGATGTTCACCTTCAAATATGATTGGAATCACTTCATAAAAAGGAAAATACAGTAAAGTAAACTTCGGTTTCGCTTTCGACGAAGAAATTAATCTTTTTTTAAGTCATTTTCGGTTTCAGTGTTCGGCCAAGCGCATCCAGAATTTTTGGTTTCGGTGCATGCCTAATCGCAACACAGGCTGGTAGCTGAAGTGATTTTGCAGCAGAGCCTGTACAGTATTGACTTGACTTTGACTAAAGCACAGAGATCAGTTTCACTCCTGAACCCGAGAGCTCCAGCCGGAGCAGGGGAGATCACTGAGCTTTCCCAGGAGGAGGATCCAGTGCTGGGTCACATCAGCGGCTCGCTCCCCTGGGCCAGACCGGTGTGTGTGCCTCTTCATCTGTGTCTCGCTCTCTGCTGGAGTGAAACAGGAGACTGAGGACACACACACACACACAGAGAGCGGACAGAGTGATGTCACACACACAACAGGCTTCACAGATAACTCTGACAGTCAGTGTGTGTTCGGTTGTCCACAGGCATGTACACACACGACTGCAAAAACATGATAGTTACAGTGGCTTTCCTGACACACACACAACACACACACACACACACACACACACACACACACACACACACACACACACACACTCTTTGTGAGAACATTCGTTGACACAATGCTATCTCTACATAGTCCATAACCGAATAAAACGTCCTTTCCACCATTGGAGAGTGGGTTCGCGGACGGTGGTCTGCGGACGAGCGCGCCGGCCCCCCGAAATTTTTGGGGGGCCGGCCGACGCCGCACGCCGACCGTGCCCGGGCGCCCGACCCGCGCGGGCAGGCGCGAGGGGCCCCAGCGCCCTCGGGGGCCCGACGGGAGGCCCCCGGAGCCCGAGACCCACGGAAGCAGTTCGGCCTTCGTCCTGGGTGGGGCAGCACACGTGACCGGTCCCACTAACCCACTATTTGTCCGTTTGACCACTGTTTTGGGCGGACCCACCCCCCCGTCCCACGAAACCACTATTTGTCCAATAACCCACTATATGGCGCAAAAGTCCCGTTGACCCCGCCCCCCGACTCCCAGGCCACGCCCCCATCCCACGAACCCACTATTTGTCCAATAACCCACTATATGGCGCAAAAGTCCCGTTGACCCCGCCCCCCGACTCCCAGGCCACGCCCCCATCCCACGAACCCACTACTGTACTTTATTTTCACTGATATCATGTTTTGCACTAGAGTAATAATAACAGCCCTTCTTCTTCTGATTGTGTGGTTGAATATGACCTGCGCATGTTCTTGACAGAGATGATTCAGTATCATGTCTGAATGATGGAGCCTCACCAGCTGTGTGTGAGTGTCTCTCTCTCTCTCTGGTCATTAGCTGGACTCTATTGTCTCTCTCTCTCACACACAGAAACACGGAGAGAAACCTCCACTCAAAAACTCCTGTTAAACAGCTTCAGACCAGGAGAAACTGAATACGCCTCATTCATTCGCTCCCGCACACGTATAAATGAGCTTTCAGGAGGAAATCACATGGAAACTTTGAGTCGAGTGTTTTGAAAGCCTCCATCCACTATAGACACATGAGTTCTGTACAGGGCTCCAGACTGAGACCAAATCCTCACATTTTACCACCATTTTTCTTGCCGGTACGACCAAAATGTGCTATAGACCTTCTGTAGCCCCGCCCCTTCTGTAGCTCCGCCCCTTTCCAGCGCCGAGCTCGTTGTTTTTGACTTCCGGTCTGTATTTTCACAGTGATATTGCATATTTATGAAAGAACGGCTCGTTTTAAAATCTTCCCGGTTGACTGACATTTGTTAAGTCATCTGCTTTAAACATTACAATCCTCATGATAACTCTCGTTAACTTTCATTAAGTAAATCCACTTTAAAAGCTGATTACTCCTGGACAGCAGCGCCATATACAGAGCAACCGCAAAAACAGAAGTTAAAAGACAATATTCTAAAGATGGCGGCGCCCTCGTTTCTCTGGCGCATAAGGTCTATAGGTTGCCACAATGTTGCCCAGCATCAAATGGCAAACCAAATGAAAGCGGAACGAAACTGCGCTACTCATTTGTGCTTCACGGATCGTTTATCGGTCTGGACCACTACAGCTGGAGATCCAGTGAAGAGATCCACAGATTTAATAACATCCATCGCTGTGAGATCCAGTGAGGAACATTCAGAGTTAGATTAAAGGTTTTCTGTTAGTGGCTCCAGCGCTCTAGTAAACACAGTTAGTCTGAAGCCCTGATGCAGATGTGGGGTCTTTATAATACGGATGATATTGTGTGTTATATGTAGGCCATAACCTACATGTGTAACAGCAGCTCCAGACAGAGATCAGTGTAACCTGTCAATCCATCGGGATGAATGATGCTGTGAGGGACATACACACGTGTACTCCGACCACCACAGTTATTCTCACACTGACTCGTTGTGTTTTTCATGAATTAAAGGGATATCTCCCTCCCTTCACATGACCTTCACATGCCCCTCACATGACCTTCACATGTTCCTCACATGACCTTCACATGACCTTCACATGCCCCTCACATGACCTTCACATGTTCCTCACATGACCTTCACATGACCTTCACATGCCCCTCACATGACCTTCACATGTTCCTCACATGACCTTCACATGACCTTCACATGCCCCTCACATGACCTTCACATGTTCCTCACATGACCTTCACATGACCTTCACATGTCCCTCACATGACCTTTACATGTCCTGCTCTAAAATCCTCAGACGATATGAAACACATCGACTGTAACTGTAATCTTGTGCGTTTAATCCAGCAGCCGGACACACACTTTACAGGAGCTCTTCCCGCAGATTTACTGGGAATGACACATTCTGAGCGAAGCTTGATCTCGGGATAAGAACTTTAATGGAGATAATCTTCCAAACGCACCATATCCAGGACTAAAGGTGTGTTCACAAGCCCTCAGAAACACTTTAGCTTTCAGAGTGTGTCTCAAAGCTCCTCCTGAAGTGCTTTAAAGGATGGGATATATCACTCATTCCAGAAATCACACACTTCCCTAAATAGTGCGCCAAACACAGTGTCTGAAATCCGAAATGACAGTACATGGAAACAAAACTTGGATGATCTACTATTCTGAAGTGTGTTTGTGATGGACACTATCCCAGAGGATCTGTGAACGACAGTGAAGCGACGCAACTGATGCCGGAGGGTCACATGATAATGACATCATGATGAATGCAGTGTCCAGAGTATATTCAGACTATATAGAGCACAGTTTCTCGTGATCACTGGGTAATTACTTGTTGAAAATAAGAGCCTGCAGGAGAGAGGCTGATGTTGGACGCAGCCCTGGTGTGAGGGAGCCTTTAGATGAAGAGAGATTCAGATTCATCACTAATAACTCAAGCGTTTTATCCATCTGAATGTCTTATGACAGTAAATCAGTTTATTTTTGCTTTCTTTTTCATAACAAATAATCAGCGTGACAAACTTTATATATATGGCTATATGAGTCTATTCCAGAGAAATGTGACAAATTTATGGTGTAACATTTCACTCTGTAGGACTTTAAGAAGAAGGGTGTGTGTGTGTGTGTGTGTGTGTGTGTGTGTGTGTGTGTCAAACGCCCAGCAGTATGTGTCAGACCACAGCGTGTGTGTTTGTGTATCACTCTTTTATGTGTGAATTTCATGGACTGACATGATCACATAATCAGATCTCATGCTTCCGTGTTTCGAGAGTATTCTGCACTTCATAATTTCATATGAGTTTTCTCTCCTGTTACGACTGCCATGATCACTCCCTCGAGAGGCTTTAAAAACACAATGTACTTTTCCACTCATTCACACACACAAACACACATTCACACTACAGACATCACTGTATGCATGTTTATCTCAGATGGCTTGTATCATGTAAGGTAATGTAGTCTAGAGGAGCCGCTCACAGACCAGCACAACTTCCCTTTCATGACGAGTTTAACTTGTTTATGTGTGTGTTTTTGTGAACATCTGATGAATTCTGTTCCGTTAACATCGTCTTATATATACAACCTGGAAACATCAAACGCCAGAGTCTGAGAAACACAGTAATAAAAGTGTGTCATTGCTCAGACGTGTGTGATCAGAGCAACAGGACACACTCGACTCAAGGCCACACACAACAGCAGAGGAGGATGCTGGGAAACGGAGAGTGTGGAGGAAAGAAAACCGTACGTGGAAAAATAATTGATAACAACGAAGCGGGGAGAAATGATTCAAGCAGAGAGTGCAAATGGAAATAGCTGGAGCTCAATTCAGTGGTTACACACTCGGCTTGTCCAGCAATGCATTCTGGGATCTCAGTTTAGGAGCCGCCTTCACATCTAATGATGCCTTAAAGTGCAGGGTTTCAGATTAATCGTTTAAAGTTAAAGCTAACATAAGATGAAGCGATCAGGGCAGATCTGAAGATACAGTCAAACCAACATTACTCAGACACCTTCAACACTTCTCACATTATCACAGTTTATTCACTATAGTTTAGAAAATGGTGATAAAATATGAGCAGAACTCAGTTGATATTTGACTGGTTTTGTCCGTCCTTCTGTTAGACTGTCTCACACATGAATTATGTTGAATATCTGTCAGCTGTTAAATTTAACTGCTGAGCCCGAACGCGGCCCGATGTAAAGCACATGTAGACTTGACTTCAGTGATGGGGATTTGCCAGAGATTAAAGTTCAGGCCTGATTTTAGTGAATCTGAGTGCTATTGACAAGCGCACGTGAAATCGCTAACCGTAATCAGAACAACCTTTAATCACGCAGGCTTTCAGCCGACCCGCCGGTGTCCAGTTACTCCGAGACACGGGATCATGCGGACAGTGACAGACAAGTACAGGAGAAATCATGTGCAAATTAATAATGTTTTATGAGTGTGATATGCTGCTCTTTTCTCTATAGTGTAAGAGTGTGTGGATGTACAGTCACACCAAAGTGTATTCAACATTTCTCACATTATCACAGTTTATTCGCTATAGTTTAGAAAATGGTAATAAAATACGACAATAACTCAGTTGATATTTGACTGGTTTTGTCCGTCCTTCTGTTAGACTGTCTCACACATGAATTATGTTGAATATCTGTCAGCTGTTAAATTTAACTACACAATTAGATAATACCAGTTTAGCTCAACCAATCACCAAGCAATGCTTCATTGTGTTCAGTCTGTGTGTAAAAAGAGCATTAGTTATTAAAGACAAAACACTTCAGCAAAACATGATCAGCTCAAAGTGTCCCAATCATTTTTGGTCCCAAATTTATTTACATTTTACTGGTAGCCACTGTTTGAAGAATTTTTGGGTATAATATGTCACAGTTTACTTTATTTTGCTCTCCTCACTTATATAAATGAACTATAGTGTCCATCACACACTATAACTATAATATCAGAAATGATATCTGGTGTCTGAATCATTATTGTTGACTGTAGTTGCTGGTCAGTCATTAGTTTGTGTGTAGAAATCCTCTTTAGATTTAGATTTCTCTTCCCGATCCCGGTTTCTCTCAGTCAGCAGTTTCCCAGCACTCTTCATCATGTCCTATGATTCTCAGATTAGGGTTTTGCTTCATCAGCAGAGGAAGAGGAAGAGGGAGTGTGACTTCCCTTCACTTTTATTGCTTGAGTTTGTATATATTCCTCAGGGGGAAATTACTCTTACATTATAAAGATAAACACTAAAATGATAAATGACCAAACATCCTGAAGCGGCAGATAAAAACATAATCCATAAGTGTACATGATATCTGTGTATCGAGCTCAGCTGTGGAGTGTTGTGTGTGTGTGTGCAAGAGCTTTTGATCATAAAGGGGCAACAGAACACCTGCTGGAGTCACTCTAAACCTGCCGGGTCACGACGGTTCATTCAGTCAAAGAAGACTCCCACAATACACTCTAGAACAACTGCTTCTCTCCATCACAACACACACACACACACACACACTAACCGTTATATCACGGTTCAGCGGAGAGCCACTGATAACAGGATCACAGTAAACTGAGCTCAGAGACGCTGCATCGGCAGATATGCATATTTGTAGTGTTGCATGACACAAAAATGTATTTCTATGGTTTCAGTCAACTATAATAACCCTGGCCACGTCACTCTTCCTGTCCATCTGTAATCCACCGCGCTTCAGGCTCTTCCTGAGAGTCACAGATGAACACACAACCTGCTAGTGTGTGTGTGTGTAGGATCTAATGGACTGGCTTTACCAGGGAAAAACAACATTATATGATCAGATGCAAGTGATCCAATATCTACTAGCTAATCCTGCAGGGTTCAGGGTCAGGATGAGGGATGTTAGCGGGAGAAGCACTCATCCCCTGATCCTCCTCTTCCCCTGATCCTCCTCTTCCCCTGATCCTCCTCTTCCCCTGATCCTCCTCTTCCCCTGATCCTCCTCTTCCCCTGATCCTCCTCTTCCCCTGATCCTCCTCTTCCCCAGATGTTAGCGGATAGTGAGGAGATGTTAGCGGATGGTGAGGAGATGTTAGCGGATGGTGACGAGATGTTTGCTGGATGTGACAAAAAATGTTTCGGCCTAAGAAACGCGTGACATCGCTTAGAGCACCTTGAAGTGAAAGTTGCTTATACTTTAGATGGCAACTTCTTGAATCTGCAATCCTATTACAGTAGTGAACTTGAAAAAAGTGTTTTTTGTGGTGTAAATTGTTGTGTAAAACGCAAAAAAATACTACTTTCAATTTTTATATAAAGATAGATTTTCTTAAACATGTTTTACTCTAAACCGGTGTAAAAATCAAAGTCATAAAAAGTTGTGGTTGATATCTCAGTAAATGATCTTTCAGTGAGAGTGTGTTCGGCTGCAGTACCAAACGCTTCCACTAGAGTGCGTCATTTCTGACCGCGAGGAGCACAAGTGTGACTATTGTTTACAGGACCATTAAACCTGTTCCAATCATGTCCATGTTTTTTTGTGTGTTCACATAGCAAGTGCCAAAACCTTGTGCTAAGTTCTATATCATTCCCATGAAGTAAAAAACAAAAAACGTGCTTTTATTTGGTTAAAAACGTCCGACAGCACCAGAGGGTAAGGAGAGCAGTGTGTTGCTGACCGGTAAAGATGGCGCAGAGAGCATAAGTTTGTATTATCATTTCGTCTGCGTCCACTGCAATTCTACTTGCGCTTCTGGTTCAGTGTGTCGAGCTCGGGTTGTTTCCTCGAGTGTATGTGGTGTGAGTGCAGATATGGGACACGGGTCACTGTTAAAGAAGAGATCTGCAGTGTAAATGTGGTTTATGATGATGTCATGTGTGTATTACCTGAAGCGTTCTGCCCACGAGAGTTCAGGTCGTCCTGTAAGACATCAGAATCATTCAAGGCAATAACACTGACATCACAACCCCGTCATGCGCAATATTAATATTAATACTTCAATCATTCAACAACGCTCAACAAAAGCCTATAATCATATTAATCATATTTTCAAACTTGATTAGAATCAGAATGCATCTGTTCATTGTGAAAACAATTACATTTATTAGTTAAAAGCATGAACATCATACGGCTAGCTGTGGAACAAGCCATATTAAATTTGTTAAAATGTATGAGATTGAAACAAATTGGATTAATTGATAAATATATACACCTATTTAAAGCACATTTAGATTATGATCACTATTATGAAACTCTGAGCGGTCTACTGTATGACGGATACATGCATCACATGAAGGTTAGGAGTTTGTTTATGTTTGCAATTTAAAATGCACAATGATTTTTTGACTGCATGTTCACAGTTAATGATCACATGATAAGATGTTTTTTTAGCAAGTTTTATTTAAATATAGTTTTCAATTAAAATGATTTATAAATAGTGCCCTAACCCCCACATGTATAGGTCTTTTTATTAGGGGTTCAAGCATGAAATGCTGAAACCCTATTGTAATTGTAAGGATTCGTAAAACGCACCGTGCAGGACAAACCGTAAGGCTAGAGACGGTGAAACCTGGCCAGATGGTAGGCCTCAATTTGGGGACAACATATCAGAGATATCAGGATAAAAACACCTACAGCTGTGTGCTGAACAATCCCATCAGCAACCAGACCACACATCTGGACATCAACACACTCTGTCACACATGTGCAGGTACCACAGCACTGATGATATATGTGTGTATTTACTGACCTGTTCTGACTGATGCGTTCACTCACATAAATGACTATCTCTCTTTTCCTCTCCTTCAGTTCCTCCAGTCTCAGTGTCTCTGATAGTGCTGATCTTTGCTGGATCGTGTCTAGTGAGGACAGTGTACTCAACAAATTACACTAATATTAAAGGGAAAGCGGAGAACAAGGGATATTAATATAGACATATCTATCTGCTATAGCACATGATTTGGTGGGGCAGGTGAAGCATATCATAGCACAGAGCATATGCAAAGAAAATAGGCGCTACATAACATGCTTACGGTAGTAAATATAGCATTCAGCACCTACTGTTAAGGTAAAGAAAACATTTTGTGGTAAAACTATGCAGACTGATGCGAGACTGCATATATTACACTTTAAATGTAGACACATTTGAGGCATTTGATGGCCTTGCCCTGTCTGTTTCAGAGAGGCATATTGCCATCAGAATCACAACGTGGTTTGGACTGGATTCGAATCAAGAGCGTTTACATAAATTTGTGGTTTGATTTGAGCCCATCTTCAGATTCTTCCTCATAAACACCCCACTAGCCTCCAAATACAAAAGTGTAGGCCTACCCAACAAAACGGCCCGTGCGTGTCATTATGAGGTGTTATTTAGTTCTGTAAAAGCCCCACCTAACAGGTCCTTGTTGGTCAACTGGAGGGCCATGTGAATCACACTAACACTCCACACTTACAGCCCCGAACTCTTTGACAAAGGGGCCTTCGAACTGTCCACTTTAGAATAGATGTGCGGGGTCACTCTTTATTTTGTACTTTAAAGCAATTCAAAACCAGAGGCATCCTCAGTCAAGCCTCGGGTGGCTTTATCTAATTCATGAACTCAGAAATTAAGAGGTTTGTAGCAAACCCCCCCCCCCACATTTAGGTTCCCTCCCCAGTACCTAGAGTGAGGGAGAGGGGTGATACGAAAATTATGGGATGAACATTTTATTAGCACATTGATTTGCAGCATTAGATGAAAGATATTCTATTGCATTGGTTGTAATGACTGTAGCCTGTTAAAAGTGTATTTTTAGGGGTTCAAGCACGAAGTGCTGAAACCCTATTGTTATTGTAAATTTTCCCATGATGCAACATTCAGACATAAAACTGATCGGGCAGACCAAACCGTAAGTCGTGGAGACTTGAAACTTTGGGGGCTGGTAGTACTCACACCGCCTACAGCGTCACCAAGGCCCGCCCCGGTCGGCCAGACGGGGGCGCTACAGCGCTCAAAAGTACAAAATGGCTTATAACTCATCAACCGTTAGGCCTAGGCTCAAGTGTCTTATATCGTTGGATTCCTTGGCTCGAGGCGGACCAGCTGCATGCCTCGGATTTGCTCGCCCTTCAGGCGCCAATTTCGAGTAAATTGCATTTTTTTGAAAAACCTATTTTTGCGAACTTCTCCTTGGTTTTTCGCCCAATTGGAACCAAACCACTGCAAGAATATTCTCTGGAGTCTGACAATCAATAATCATCCAAAAAATTCAAAATTTCAATTAACGGTCGATAAGGGGAACCAAAATATTTGATGGCACCAGGGCCACTTTTACTAAAACGGTTATAAATTGTGAACGGAAAGAGATTTTTTTGCTAAACTTGGGATACATCTTCCTGAGCTCAATCTGAGATCACGTGAAAAAAATCGCAACAATTGGCCACTTGTTTGCGGTATAAAATGGTTATAACTTGTGAGCGGAAAGAGATATTTTCGCTAAACTTGGGACACATGTTCATAAGCTCAATCTGAGTTGACATGAAAAAAAAAGTTGACACTCTCTGAGTTGACACTCTCACACCACACCAGTTCTCACGCAGTGAAAAATACATTGCGGATCAGAAAAAAGACTGCGCGCTGACAGACAAGTACTTTTGATATGAAACAAAGTCTCACCTTTCAAATGTAGTCATTTTTAGAGACATTTAAACAATAAATACTGTTTTGTGACTCTTTAATGAGTCTGACAGTTCGCTGTAGACTCGAGGCTCAGTTAAAGCTGCTAGTGAACCGATCATCTCTTCCTTCTAGTTAATTTATAGCATTAAAATAAACATGAATGAACATAAAAGGAATGTTGTTTTAAAGTTCTAAGACGTCAGTACACTTTGTTTTTCAAATTTAAATCCTCCAATGTTAATCTACTAACTCTCCTGACTGCTTTGTTGAACAAAATGGCGGATTATGATTAGTCAGATCGCCTGTCAATCAAACTCCCTGCGAAGGGTCAATTGAGAATGCCCGTGCGCACAATCCTGATCTAATCGACAACTTTTGCAGTTGCACATAGGAAAGTCCGGAAAATCCACCTATAATGTAAGAGAGCAATCTTTTTTTATGTATTTGGACCTAGGCCTAACAATGTGTTATGGTGCGCTGTCACCAGTGTTTTTTTTGTTTGTTTTGTTTTTGTTTTTGGTGAGCGTAGGCTACTCCTGATTTTGTTAGTCATCTCATCTCTTATGTATGATCATATCCTGCCCTATTCATGGTAGCCTACTCGCGGACATTGCGTCATCAATGTCATCAATTGCGTCATCAAGGGGTCCGCCTTGATAATCCTACTTAAGGGCCCGGTGTTGGCTCGTTACGCCACTGAATATAATTGTCTAAACTCCTTATCAAAATTACATATTTACAACAAATTTGACACATATATATGGGCACACTTTGAGTACTACTAATAAAAGTGGTGGAGATCAGGCAAGACTGTAAGAAGACTCAGGCAAAAAGGCTATAACTGTAAAAACGCTTTAAAAGCATATATTTTCTTTGGTAAACTGCCTGTATTGGCTGTAAATTGACTTTTTCATCTATGATGGCAGTTGTAAATGCTTGCTAAATAAAACTTAATGT
The DNA here is from genome assembly GCA_900092035.1 of Leuciscus waleckii. Taxonomy (NCBI): domain Eukaryota; kingdom Metazoa; phylum Chordata; class Actinopteri; order Cypriniformes; family Leuciscidae; genus Leuciscus; species Leuciscus waleckii. The sequence goes on from FLSR01000671.1 coordinate 325,508, forward strand.
CTTTTGATGCTTGTGTGCTTAAAGGCCTTAAAGGCCTTAACTGCTTGAACCCCGATAAATGCTGCTTGCAGCTTTAATTATTTTTATAGTTTTTTTCCTGTGTAAATTTTAAACTCGGTTGCGTTGATTGGAATTTCTGATTTTTTGTTGTTATTATAGTTGTAAAAGTAAAATTTTTGAATAGGCAGATTTTTTTTTTTCTGCTTTGTTTACTCCGCCAACCATGTAATTTTTAGATGAAAAATGTTCAGCATTTGTAAAACTTTTTTTTTTAATGTGTTAGAAATTTTAATTTAATTTTTTTTAACATTTAATATGACGTTAGACAATATTATTGCCTTTTCTCCTCCCACTTACCCATACCTGCCCTTTTTTCATACTTTTCTTCATTTTTTTTTTGTATGCCGCTTTGAAGTGAGGAAGCAGTGTATTGTGCAATCAGCAGAGCTGCCAACTCTCACGCATTCACCGTGAGACTCAGGCAATTGACACTTTTCACACGCTCTCACGCCACACATCCATTTTCTCACGCACAGAAAAATCGTGAAGCAAAGAGGACACGGAGACCGATAGAATAGACAGAGCAGGTTACTTATGATATTAAAAAAATCTCAGCTCTCAGATTCTGTCACTTTTATTACAAAATTCAAACAATAAATACCGTTTTGGCGTTTGTAAATGTGACGTGACAGATCCCTAGCGGCACATGAACCGATCATCTCTACTAGCTAATAGTAAATAAACACGAATGAACAATGTTAAAAGAAACAGTACAACTTACCGAAATGTATATTCCTCATACATAATATCGATCAATCAGTGTTTTTCAACCCCGGAAAGGGTCAATAAAACAGCTGGAGAACAATTATGTCACATAACATTTACCTCAGGAAAGCCATTTAATGACCATAATAAAGGCTATAGCTCGTTATTGGCTAGAAAAAAATAGTTATAGAGAGTATTTTGCTAAATGTGTAGGCTACTATATTACATATTTATTATATTTTTACTTATATCATTAAATAAAGTTGTTATTATAATAAAAAACGCATTATATTTAAGTTGAGTTATTTTTAACCTTAAATAATACTACCAGCTGATAGGGCTCTCTGTATGTTTACAGCATTAGGTGAGATTTTTTCTTGAGAAAAATGTATGCCTATCTTGTGTACCTAATGTTTATCCAAATTAGTCAATATTAAATCAAATCACAAGAATTGAACTGAATTGAAATCCTGAAATTGTTTTAAGCAATAATAAAAAACGTAGCTTACCAGAAATTGTACCATATAAACATTGTAACATGTTGTCACTAAACCTAAATAAAATTCAGTTTAGTTACTAAAATGTTTTGACAATCACAATACACTTATTGTGATGCAAGATTATTTTTTTTACATCCCAACAACCCAAGCAAAACTCAAAAGTTGGCAGCTATGCAAACATACTTGAGAATAAAAGACATGCTCTAAATGGAGGGAGAGGGAGAGGGAGGGGGGGGGGGGGGGGGGGGGGGGGGTTTTTTTCAGTAGGAGGGCTTATTTCCTTTCACTTAATATTTCTTGTCAGTTGCTGCACACATTTGTTCTTGTCAGTCACAGGCAAGGTAAGATCTGATAATATATTGTTAAAAAGCTGGTTAGAAGTCGTGGTGTTTCATACATGTTTGATAATCTTTGATGAAGAAAACCTTCAAAACACTGTTGAAGCAGAGATGTGAAGACAGTTGTCAATTAAAAACAATAGCCGTACTGTAACTTATCTAAAATAACATCATGAACAATCTCATTTAAAAGTGAGTCCGGTTTGTGTCAACAAATTGCCATGACAGTGTCATTGTAGTGAATGATATGTTCTTGTTTATTGTGGCTTAAGTCACGGTACGATTTGAAATCTTTGCCGTAGGCTACTGATAAAAACTCAGGCTAAACATTTAAATACAGTCATGGTTGCTTATTATTTTGCTTTATCTGAACCGGACCCCTAAAAAGAATGGGAAAAATTAAACATAATTGGGCCGAGGCTCAATTCAATCTAACAAAAAGCACCGGTTTCTTGTGTACCAAAGGTCATTCATTTGACCTCTGGGCCTGTTATGAGGTTGAGTGCATAGAGTTTATTTTGTCTAGTTACTTTACTTTGTTTAGTCAAATGAAGTTAAATGAAGCTCTAAATGTTGACACAACCTTCTGCCAGATGGAAAACTCTCTGCTGATGACTCTTGCGGCGCTCCTGCTCCTCGGTGTTCGTAAGTAAATTGATTATTCCTAAATATACTCATTGTTGTGTTCTTAAATGATGCAAGTTACATGATCTGCTGTAAATATCTGCTGTCAGTTGGAGATGCTGATGTACAGTTAGTGTTTTATCCGTCTGTTTAATATTTTAATATATGGATTTAATATATCAGCAAAACAAAACGGACCAAGGGACACTTAGTATTGCAATGACTAGAATAGTCAGATGCTTTCAGTCACAACATTGTGCATATAGAAGAACATTTATAATACAAAACAGTAACAATAGGGCCTGCAAGAATGCATTACAAAATTAGTGCAAGTGTCAATAGTGTCCTGATAAAATACATAATTTCTTGTAGTGTTTTTTTATTATTCTTTCAAATACTCTTAATTCCATATTTACTGATTATTGATGCCAACACGAATATTAAAAAAAAATTGCAAGTTATCTAATATGGTGATTTCAGTAATAGGGTGATTTTGGTATATGGGTCATCCTCGCAAAAACTCTTACACGTTTCTTTATTATTCCTGAAAAAAATAAAAATAAATTCTGCACTGCATACTTCAATCTTAATTATTGCATAGTAGATCGTGTTACTATTTGTCATGTGCATGTCCAGTGGTAATGTTTTTTTGTTTTTTTTGAAGTTATCCACTTTTTGCATTAAAAAAGAAATTAAAAAATTGGCTTCGCCATAAAAATGCCAAAAATGATGGAGCAATTACTTTGCCTGTAAAAGAGGTAAATCCCACCAAATTACATTTTTCAGCCCATCGTCTGCTAAATAAATCATATCTTGTTAAAGTTCAATATACAATAGTTGACCATTTAGTTTAGGAACATAAGAAGACATAAACAAAACCGTCGGAAAAACATTTCAAAAGAACAGATGTTGTGCTTAAAGATATTGTAAACCATTTATCATATTTAACACCAGCACAAATAAATGAGCTTTGATATATTTTTGTTTTCAATCAAAAATAAATGTAAATTTTTTTTTATCAACAAGGACACTAAATTATGAATCAGTGAAATTCATAATCTTTTTTTAATTTTTAAAAAAATTGTATGTAGTGAATAAACACAGACATTGTACATTAGATTATATATAAATATATATA
>FLSR01000671.1:345027-356556 GCA_900092035.1 Leuciscus waleckii
ACGAAAGTGTGACTTACAGAAGATATACTTAGCGTACGAACGTGTCGGGAATCGTGCCATAACGTTAAGAGAGAGGTTAAGGAATAGGTTAAGAACTACTTAGCGATAAGAACGTTTTGGGGAACCGGGCCCTAGTTAGTATTGAGTTTTGTTGTTTTAATGCATCTATTATTGTTGAAACAGTCGAGACTCGTGAAGACGAGATCACTTACGCTGATCCAGCGTTCTACAAAAGAAACGCGCAGAAAACGGTAAGACGATATATTATTAAGTTATGTTGTGTTTCTCTGTATTATTTCAGCAGTGAGTCAGATGCAATTGTGTTTTTGACTGTATAATGATCCATCAAATACAACAGCACCAAATCAGATGTTTAATAAAAGCCATAAGATTATCAATGCAAGAAAAACTTTTGTTATTTTCCTATTGTGTTGTTTGGATCACATCACAGATTACATTTTTAGCAAGCAATTTTTAATTTGAAATGTAATACATTTTCAAAGCAACGAGAAACACTGAAAGACAGCAGGACCTCTAAACTTCATCTATAAAGAAAACATTTAAACAATGAATGGTTTGTACAACAAGACTAGAACAAGCCAATTTAAACAAATTATGTTTTGTTAAACCTAGTTCTTGTGTCAGATTAACAGTTATCAGAACCGGTTGAGAACCACTGATATAGAAGATGTTGTTTGATGTCATTTCCTCAAGATGTTTAAGTTTGCATGCAGTGCTGATAAATGTTATTAGAAAACTATATACAGTAACTATATAAAACTATATTTCTTGTGTTGTGTTTTTTACAGAAAGTTGAAGAGGAGGATCATGTGGATTATGCACCAATCACAATGAGAAGATGAACAAACTTCAGTCTTTTTATAAGTACAAGACCCAACTGTGTGACCAGCGTCGAGTCCGAGTCTATGGTTGAGTTTTTGGTGAGAATCACCATATTGTAGGACGTCCCAGCAGACGTAGAGCAGGATCAAGGTTTAAACTATTAAATGAAGTGGTCTCCTAAAAAACTTCAAACAAACTTGCCTTTTTAACCAATTAAATCATATGGTTTATTGGAGCAGTGTTTGACTTTTTAAGTCTTAAAGGGAACATGTGTGTAATCTCATGAAAAACACAGATGCAAAACACTCATGAACACTGTGGTCTCATGTATTCACATCTGAACAGAAATGTGGTTTGATCTGCTGGGTGGATGGACAGCTTGTGCATGAGTGTTTCTGCTGATGGACGTGTGTGTTTGATGTCAGTTTGTGATCGTCTCAGTCTGAGGTGTGAATAGTGTGTCTGTGAATAGCCTGTGGTTGAAGGACTTTTTCCATTCCTGCTCACATGAAACCGTCGACTTCTGCTCTACAGAAAACCTGCTAAACTAAAATATACTGAACTCAGCACTGGTGTTTAACAAAAAAGTGATATTACTGTGAACACGTGATTATCAATATCATGCAGCGATCCTGCAGTAAAGCAGTGCGACACTCTCAGGAAAAAAGGTATAAGACAAAAGCTGTACTGGGGCAGTAGATTTTCAAAAAGGTACACCATTGAACCTTATTTACCCCTTAAGGGTACATATTAGTACCTAAATGGTTGAAAAGCTACCGACCCATTGACAGCTTGTACATTTATTTCTAAGAGTAGTTTCAGTAGTTATTCCAGATCTAGCAACAGTTCTCTAAGCAGAACTATTCTTTATAAAGGTCGTATCATTTTTCTGCCAGTGTCTGGGTAATTTTTAGAATAAATGTATAACTTACAATTTATGATTTATGTTTGATGGTTGTTCATTTATTTTGTTTTCATCAGTATGGACGAGAAACTAACTAAACGCTGCTAACAACCTTGATTTTTTTTTAGCATAACAGTGGTCCTGTCCATAAAACATAAAGGTAGAAATTCATAGAATGAGATCAAGATCATAATTAGATAGAAAATCTCACCTTAAGTTTCCTTGATAGTGGTAAAGTCCAGATGCAGTGATGAGGACAGCTCAAGATATCCACTCCTGCTCCAGTTCTGTAGGATGATGACGAGTCAGGGAACAAAACACAGGTGTGGGTGAAGTGATGATACTTGAAAAAACCTAATCCTGATACATGAAACTTGTTTTTATTTAAATTTTATTAGTCAAAGTGCCCACATCTCTGTGCTTTTCTCAGTCTCTGTGATCTTCTGGTTTGATGTCTCGGTTTCCTCCTTCAATGTGTGTCTGAGGGACTTTCACCTGATTCATCATCATCATTCAGGTGAAAATCTGCTCACTTAAAATAACAGCACGTCTCCTCAGCAACACACATTATTTAAGTAATCATTCATGTCTGGAGCACAGGACTGAAATTGTTTACACACTGATAAATAAATCTTTTTTTTTTCAACTTCTAAGAAAAGTGACATGAAGTCAGATTACAGCTCATGCGGAAGACAATATTAACTTTGATGACGTCAAGATGACGTCACGTGAACACGGCTTCATCCATGGAGATGTACACAAGAACATTCATTTTTAATCAAAATTGTAAAAAAATGTGTCGAAGTTCTTTGTGTTGAAATGAATCATTTCATAGCTGCCATGTTCTTAATCGTAAATAATATCCTTCATCAAACCTATGTGTATTCCCATCTAATTCTTCTGTATTGTAATTTAAACAACCTCCCTAACTGCATTTCTATCCCAACAATCCTGCCATTTCAACGCTGAGATATAGTTTCCGTTTCCTTTTACTTCTACATGGGCTGAAACTCAAAGAAAGCAGATATTTAAACACTCTCAGAAATAACTAGCCTATGACAACACTTGACCACAAGAGGGATTAATCATATTCCCACCCAGAATAAATGTGGGATTTGCTTTGTCAAGCATCATTACTAGGCTACTGCTTACAGTATCTCACAAAAGTGAGTACACCCCTCACATTTTAGCAAACATTTTAGTGTATCTTCTCAAGGGACAATACTATACAGTGTAGCTTTTAGTCAACAAGACCAAATAATAACTGAATTTGACTAAATGAACCAGTTCAAAAGTTTACATACCCTTGAAACTTAATAATGCTTTTACCTGGATGATCAATGACTGTTTTGTCCTGAGCAGCTTAACTGCCCATTGTTCTTCAGAAAAAAATATTCGCATCTTCTCTAAATTTAAACCCTTTCCAACAGTCAATGTATAATTTTGAGATATATCTTTTCAGACTGAGGACAATTGAGGGACTCTATTACAAAAGGTGAATACATTACCTGATGCTCAAGAAGGCATTATGATACATTAAGAGTCTGGGTGTGTAAATGTTTTGAATACGATGATCAGGGTATTGTACTTTTGTCTTCTGGGAAACCCGCAAGTATCTTATCTAGCTTCTGCAGTACTAAATAAGGAAGTATGATCTTTAACCAAAATAAGAAAAATTACACATCATTCTGTTCAAAGTGTAATGCTTGCAATTTGTGAACAGAACTGTAGATACATTTTAAAGTCAAGAAAGTCACAGTTTGATGTAAAACTGTCTAGACTGTGAAAATGCGTAATTACAAAGACTACAAACCCAAAAGGCGCACGTGGCGTCATACCTTTCTCTCAATGAATGAAGCTAATTTTACTGAAGCTAACGTCTGTCATTTTTTCTATAGTCTTACGTTATAATCGTAACGTTACGCCGTCATGCCTGAGTGTTTTGTACCAGACTGCACTACGAGCAACGGATCTTGTGACGTACATAGTGCGAGACGAGAGATGTAGTTCATTGAACAATTTTCACATAAAACTAAATGTTACTCTTCTGTTTTATGACAAACTGCGACTTTCTTGACTTTCATAATTATCTTTTAAATTGACAAACATCATATGTGTAATTCAGGGCACAGTTCAGGCGGAATAAAAAGATAAGTTGTCTCTCGCCATTGACTACCATACATATTTTTTCCGACATAAGGTCCCATGAGCCGGAAGCGGAGGGGAGGGACTTAGGCTCTCTATAAGGGAGCCTCCATTTCCATATATGGTTTTAATGCTCTGAACCATATATTTTCACAATTTCCATACAATCCTAGTCAGAGGTAGCATGGGCAGTTTGGCAGTATTTGATTTTAATTCAAGCTTTCACAAACACATAAAAGACATGCAGAAAGAACACGTATGTGCATTTATAATAGCTCGCCGTCACATCACAAATGGAGAATCTATAATTTGTTTCTTTATATTTAAAACATTTTCATGCCTTCTTTCTTAAAACATTAAATGGATGTTATCTTTTGAACTCTTGGCATGAAAACATACTGAGGTTTCTACCAATATTTCATGTTCATCGCTATTTTTTAAAAAAGGGTCTGAACACGTCTTATAATACACAAAAATATTCTTTGTGAAAATTGATAAAGAACTGCTCCTTTGTAATTTATTTTATTAGTCACCAAGTATGAAAATTAGAGATTGTAAGCTTTCAAATGATATAAGTTTGTCAATATTACTTTAGGTTTTTTACTAATATATTATTGTTGTTAATATATAATGGCAAACGTTTCACCGGTGGGGCGGTGACATTTAAGGGTAAGCAAACACTGTTCACCATAATGGTGACTGCAAACTTTTTTTTATTTTTTTTACAAATCATCCATATAATCATCCAGATGTGTGTACTTTGGGGGTCAATGAATTGTCACACCTTTAGTCCAATGGGGGAAGTTGTAATTATCTGATTGGTCAGCTTGAATGTCTCACATTTGGGTTTTAGTCACATGGTCAGGAAAGGATAAAAGAAGATTGTCACTTTTGCTCTGGCTCTTTTATGCTTTGGCTCTTTGATTCTCATGCTCCCATTCTTGGGGCACTCTCTCTTTACCTCTCTCCACTTACCACTCTCTCTCTCTCTCTCTCTCTCTCTCTCTGTCTCTCTCTCGCTCTCGCTCTCTCTCTCTCTCTCCCTCTCTCTCTCTCTCTCTCTCTCTCTCTCTCTCTCTCTCTCTCTCTCTCTGGTAACATTTTACATATATGCTGGGTACAATTAATGGTATAAGTTATCATCATCTCATATAACTATTTAAAGTGTAACCATAACCATATTTTGTCATTAAACCTTTTCAATTACAAATAATGTGTATTTAATTGGTATTTAAATGTCAATTGGTATTGACTTTGAACTGCTACCTATTGCAATACAATAGTGTCACTCTCTATAGCAACGCTCTCCAACATATTAAGCTATTGTAACTGCGCTTATTTCCGTTGTTGGTATAAGTAGCAGTGGGTGGAATAGACAAGAAATGTACAGTTTTCTACCATCTTGCTGACATCGTTTCTTTCGCCTTTCGGCAGTCTTGCAGCCTGAACCCTGCAGGAAATCCACCCTTATAAAGTGTTATAATCGGGTCCCTGGTGCATCTAACAACTGAGAAAACGTGAAAAGTGACAACCCAGTAACTTTGTTTTGGTAAGCCTTTCTCTGCAAGCATGTCAAAAAATAAGCTGATCAGATTTCCTTCCCATTAGGAAGGGGATCTTATTATAATTTTACCGCCCCTTAATCTGCACATTTCCACCATAGACAGTATATAAACTGGACACAGCGACCCCATTGGATTCAACGGTGAAAAGTGAAGTCAATTAGAAGCACTCACTCTTGATGGTCGAGCGTACTGCGCAGACTCAAACTGAGCTTGACGACGTAGATGTGACGTGAGCAACCCGGTCTGTCTTCTAGTAGCTGTGCCGAGAGAAATCTGAATCATTCCCTTCCGAAACTTGCAGAGGCGGAGAGCGTGAGTAGGAGGTGTCCATGAGCTAGGAGCAGGAGAAACTTTTGCTAAGTATTCTGATTAATTATTTTGTCATTTTGCCTCCATGCCCCCCCGATTGCCCGCGAGCTTCTCCTCCTGTCCATACGGTAATCTCTCTACTGTCCGACAGAGTCGCGTGGTTATGACGCAATCGTTAGCCTCGCTAAGGCAGATCCTCACCAGCTGAGACAGATCTTTCCCAGCCTTACACCTGGAGGCACAATCAGGTCCTGGGACAAAAGGCGATTATCCTGGAAGGAAGGAGAACCACCACCAATGTCCTTCCTCCTTCAAAGCATGGATTCTCAAAATCCACTGCCTTCATAAGAGCAGGACAACTTCCAGTGAAGCCAACAAGCGTGTCGCGCAAGTCCTAAAAAGTGAAGCCAAAGTGTCTCGATCGCCCCCTGGTGGCTGGTCCCAGTATAGCTCATAAACCCCGCCCTCCCTATGAAGTCTAATGGACGCGATGGAAACTAAACAATCAAATTAATTACACAACAAATACATTTTTTCCAAATATATTTTCTGTCATTTTAAGTAGTATTTATCATGCTGATGTAAGTTTAAGTGTTAATTTTTTTAAATAAGTTTGGTCTTAGTTATTTATTTGATGCTATAAAAACGGGAATGTGACGTCATGATTGACAGCTGTGATTGACAGCTTCTCTAAATGAAGTAGTCCAACAGACTTTTTGGAGGATTTTCAGGAGATTGGAGCTTCACTTTAATTTCTACATCTCCATAACTGTTTATTTCACACTGACACAATGAGTTGCTCTGCAATAAACTTTGTACTAACCGTTTCTGTGGGAGTGAGAGCGGGACCTTGATATCACAGCTAAACTTCACGCTCACTACTGGCAGAATCAGGTCCCAAATCAGTGCAATATGTCAGCACCATATTAGGACTTTGGCGGCTTCACTTTTCACCAATGAAAGAGAATGAAGCGGCGTCGTCCATCTTTTTTTGCAGTCTATGGAATCCAGCAACAAAAATGTCTTTTGACCCTGCTGGACACTGCCCGGGAATGGAAAATGAAAGTTGACCTAGACTGGAAGCTCAGTTAATCACAACTAACCTCAGGTCGGACCTGATCCTGTGGTCAACCTCGCAAAAGTCCCTGTTCATTGTGGAATTAACTGTGCCATGGGAGGCTACAGTTTGTGAAGCGAATGAACGAGGCTGAAGTACTCAGACCTAGCAGCCGAAGCAGGACAACGGGGCTGCAAAACCAGTTGCTCCCAGTAGAGGTTGGTTGCAGAGGTTTTGTAGCCACAGGGTACTGAAGGGGTTCAGGACAGGCCTTCCGACAAGCTGTTAGGTCACTGTCAGAGCAAAGCAGTCATGATGAGCAAAGCAGAAACTGGCTGTGGATAAATCGGAAGGATCACGAGGATCATACAAAATGACCAAGAGGTAAAAATCGAAGGTAGCGCACCTGGGACGCCAGTGTTGCATTTGAGTCCTTTGGAGGTGTCGTGGGCCTATCTGCGAAAACATCAAGGAATGAGGGTTCTGACCTGATGACCCCAATGAAGTGATTACAAAAGTGATATCAAAGGGATTGTACTATCAAGTTCTAAACGCTCAACACACAGGGTTGAGTTTGGATTGAGTTGAACAGCTAGTTGGCTTCTACATTGATCATCAGTTGTATGATATCGCTTAAACTGATAAATGGCTCCATCTGGTGTGTTTTTGAGGAACAGCATCATCACTGTGCGCTCATCAGGAAACACTATATACTGATGATATGTGTGACCAATCAGGATGTGCGTCCAACACTATATTTACATGAGTTAGGGCTTGAGCTTTACACTTTGAAGTCCAATTCCGAGTACATTTTTACAAGGAAATACTAATTCAGTCTTTTCTAATTTTATTTATCTAAGTTATATGCTGATTATTAGTTATTATTTGTGGAATTTACTAGCAATTTCTGAGTGAAATTTTGTTTCAAAGATAGTTTCGGCAAAGGCAGCATTAATCTGATTGATTATTGGATTGCTATCAAAATACTAAAGTGTGTTTTAACATTCCTTAAAAAAAAAAAAAAGCATGGAATGACTAAATTACACTTACTAACGGCAGAAACACTGAAGCTCTTAATGATTCTGCTGTTGATCTGTAGTTTATATTCTTATAGTCTGTGTTTCTGGTGTTTGTGATGATCAGAGATCCAGTCTGATGATCCAGCTTCAGTCTGTAAATGAAACACATGCAAACAAACAGCAGAAGAACATCATTTATTCACACTTTCATTCTCAGATAAACATACATACGTCTCATGATCTTGAACAACTTAATGATCATTCGACACACATCCTGATTTTTAACCATCAATCTCTAGAATGTGAAAGACTGTGTTTTTTCTTTACCAAATTGATATAAAATGATACATTTTTCAAACAAAAGAATAAATAACTTTTACAGACTAAACTTGTGAATGGCAGTGTTAAATATGATCATTGTGTTGCTATTGTTTTTCTGTTTCTGTGTCAAACAGTTTCTTATCATGTTTCTGTAGATTAAAGTTTAAAGCTGTTCATATAGAAGTAGGACAGGAAGAAACTCTTCACCTACAAACTAACACACACAAACACACACACACACACACACACGCTGTGAATTCTCACCTAAAAGTTGTCTGTCCACCCAGTTTACACCAAATAGTTACACGAATAAAACCCCCGACCCCGCAGCAGGATTCAGTTTGACTGGTAATATGAGATGAGATACGATTAAATATACACAACCATTTTAAATCATTAGAGTTATGCTTTTAGCCATGTAACACAGTTACAACTACTTTTCAAAAATGTATGTTAAATGACAAAAATAAAGAATATTTTCAAACATTGAGAACAGTTAAAGTCTTAATAAGAGCTTGAAGAATATTATTGATATGCAAATGCAGCAAGTGAAACTATGAGGGTCAAACTGTGTCGTGGGAGGGTTTACATATAGACTGAGTGTTTTCAGTGGAAAGTTTCATCACACACTGAACTACTGGAGAAAATGTTTCACACGTTTTTCACATGCGTTTTGTTCTGTTTTTGCTGGTGCCGTCTGATTGGTAAGTTAGAAACGCATTTTTATGGTTACATTTTTTCCCCATTTTAGAGTAATACAGTATCTGCACACTCAGAAAAAAAGGTACAAAAGCTGTCAATGAGGTGACATACTTTCAAAAGGTACTATCATCATCATTTAGGAACTAATATATACTTTTAAGATACTATTATGCATCCTTTAGAGATTAATAAGTGAAAGGGTCTCGCTCCAGTCACAGCTTTTGTACCTTTTTGTCTGAAAGTATCTGTTCAAATGAAATGATTTTCATATGCCGTTATGTTGAGATGAATATTGAATATTGTGAAATCTACTGACTTTGAATTCAGGTCTCTGTTCAGAATTTTAAATTGAAATTTTCAGGTCTGGGACGGTCATAATAATAATGGACATTTCTACAGCGAATTTGTAAATGTCTCTATTTTTTCTCTTTTTTTTTTTTTTTTTTTTTAAATTCTTTTTTAGTGATTATAAAAATTTAAATACTTCTGTAGTGATTATAAACATCTAAAGTCATAAAGTTCGTCAAAATTAGTCAAATTGTGCAGGTGTCATTTATTTAAAATAATGTATTGAAAATATCCAGCACAATAAATGTATCTGCAGTAATTATTTGCATTTTTTTTTAAATTAAGTAACTTTATAAATTGATTTTCTTCTAAAGCAGATCATTTTAAGACAAATTAAATATTAAGGATCTGTTGCTTTAATTTAGATTTAATCAAGGTTTATCTAATTATCGGCACTCTTGCACCGAACTTTAAACTTTCTTTAAAAAATTACAGACTAACATTTAAACCATCATTTTTATCCAGGTTTTACTTATATTTTATACTTATATATTACTTATAATTATATTTTATAAGATATATTTTCAAGCATCCGTAAGCGCTGCTGCAAAGTTTTCTCTCTCTGCTTGATTCTGACAGTCTCTCTGTAACAGTAGAGGTTTATAAAGACATTTTACACATTTATTTTTATTTTCTGCAAGAGCTACTGATGTCAGAGAGAAGTTTCTGCTAAAAAGGAAATTGAATATTACCTTGTTGATGTTTAATTATAATGGTGAACAAAATGAACTGTAGATGAAATTTTTTATTATTTAATATAATTTTTATAATTCCTGATTTGTTAATCTGTGTTTAACATTAAGTGATGTGACAAACTCTACGTGGTTGTTCATTTAGTTTTGTGTTTCTGCCGCGGTTCTGGATGTTCTCAACTTGTAAACTATAAAAACTACAGCTGATTTCAGGCTTTGTAAACCATCAGAAACATTAATCTGTGTAAATCTGTTTGTTCTCCAGGTGTGTTTGGTGATTCAGTGTCAGTGATGGAGGGAGATTCTGTTACTCTAAACACTGATCTTACTGAAATACGTGAAGATGAAGATATACTGTGGACATTTGGAGCTGAAAAGTCTCTCATATTTAGAATTAAAAAAAAGAAGCAAATCTTCTCCACATATGACGATGGTCGTAATGGGAGATTCACAGACAGACTGAAGCTGGACGATCAAACTGGATCTCTGACCATCACAAACACCACAACTGAACATACTGGAGTTTATAAACTAGAGATAACTGGAGTGAAAAAATCATCAAGAACATTCAGTGTTTCTGTCTATGGTGAGTAGAGATGTCATTTCTCTAAACATGTACATATTCTATTTACATACATTCATAGATTAAATAATTGTATAGTTTGATCTGACAGACACATTCAGTGACTGTTAACACACTAAACACTCACTCCACACAAACTACATTCACAACACCTAAAATAGACTGATTGTTGTGTTCATATTTCTGTTTATTCTCTCATGTTTTCTCAGCTCGTCTGCCTGTTCCTGTCATCATCAGTAACTCTTCACAATGTTCTTCATTAAATTGTTCATTGGTTGTTCATCAGTGTTGAATGTGAGTGATGTGACTCTCTCCTAGTACAAAGGAATCAGTGTATTGTCCAGCATCAGTGTGTATGATCTCAGCATCAGTCTCTCTCTACCTCTGGAGGTGGAATATCAGGATAAAAACACCTACAGCTGTGTGCTGAACAATCCCATCAGCAACCAGACCACACATCTGGACATCAACACACTCTGTCACACATGTGAAGGTACCACAGCGCTGATGATATATGTGTGTATTCACTGAGCTCATTATTAAGACTGGAGCTGGTTTCAATGATTGGTGATAAAACAAATGTTCAGCATTTTATAGCTTAAACATTTACATTGATTCCTAATTGTTGAACTATGTTCCTTCTTTTGTTTTTACTCAACATAAACATCTCTGTTATATGGATTATTGATACGTATGTTGTTGTTGTGTCCCATTAGCTCAAATTTGAGTCTTGGTGACTTGATAGACTTAAGAAATTAAAAAGGATTTGGTTTTGCTCGAGTCTGATGAGATCCTCCAGCATCCGTCCTGTCCTCGTTGTAATCGTATCTCACTGAAGGTCTTCCTCTGCACCTTTATCCTCAATCTTCCCAATCATGATCACCTTTTCCAGTGATATTTCCCTTCAAACCATGTGACCAAAGTACGACAAATGCAGTTTCATCATTTGTACTTTTGATTTCCTCAATGACTGGCTTGTTGGTTCATCTTGTCGTTCACGGCACACGCAGGATTCTTCTCCAGCTCATATTTCCTCAATCT
>FLSR01000671.1:365420-390992 GCA_900092035.1 Leuciscus waleckii
CCACGTAGAATTAAGGCAGTTCTGAAGGCGAAAGGGGGTCAAACACAGTATTAGTATGGTGTTCCTAATAATCCTTTAGGTGAGTGTATTATATACAGTTTTTTACAATCACTTTGCTACTATTTTCAGAACCTTGATGTAATTTTTCAAAACTCTAGAAAAACTCAAAACGGTTATCACTTGTAACACAGGCTGTCTAATGTTCAAAACATTGCATTGTGCATTCACATCTTTAAAGAAATCTTGCACAATCATTGGTTCAAAAAGCAAATTTACTGTGAAATACCATTGAAACATAACTATAGATCACCCACACACAAGCAACCGATAGTTGCACTGTGTCATTGTTCATTCAATCATTAAATATTGTAGAACAAAATAGGTGATACAGGTTTCATTATGGTACTGCATGTACAGTAAATACATCTCTGTAAAAGTACTGCAGTAGTAGAGAGAATACTACAGACACAGTGGAATCATTGAACAAAGTTTGTAATATATTGATGCAAAACACTACAGTACAATCACAACATAGGTTTATTTGAATCAAAGCAAAAATAATTAGCTTTGAAATACTGTAGAAAAGAAAAGACAGTACTGTAAAACATCAAATGCAGTGTTCCTCAACTTGCTTGCTTGTACTGTAAGAAACAAAACAGGAGTGATTACTGTACTTCTACATTGTCATCTACTCTGTGTTGTGGATTTGGCCACAGGTTCTCATCTACATCACATTCACAATGGATGTTTTCATTAGCCAAACATCTTGGAAAAAACCTTTGGGCATGGTGAATCCAGGCCTGACACTGGTCTGCTGTGATGTCATTGTAGGCGTCATCCATGGCCTGGAGAAGAGTGACTTGTTCATGAGGGTGCCAATCATGAACCTTCCATCTCCATGCGGAGAAAAATTCCTCAATTGGGTTAAGGAAGGGAGAGTATGGGGGTGAATACAGGGTGGTAAATTGTGCATGGGCCTGACACTAGACACAGTGTCTGATGAAGCAGTATGATAAAATACTAGACTACATCCATGGATATTGGAGTCTAATTGGTTCATGTCCACGCTAATTGGTGACAATGAATCTCGTTATCTTGAAACTTTCATGATTTAAACATGGAAGATTGTTTGTCTGTTTCCATACAACTAAGAGTAATTCAACAGTTACTTATCATTTTGAGCAGTTGTATAAATTGATAGTTAAATCATTGTAAGGAAATTAATAGACAGTATTACATGCACGTGTATGCCGGTGGAGCTATGTGGCGATATGTAATATAATACATGGTTTTATTTTTAAAAAGGAGCTTTACACACAACCTTATCAGAGCTAATGATAATGACCTGTTTTGTGTAGTCTTGATTTGGGTGTGTACAGTGGTTTTACATGTAAAAGGGTTGTAAATCTAGTTCAAGTAAATTTTAGCACGCCATAGTCGACTTTTAAAACGTAATTTCACAAAACAAAAATGTGGCTAGTAAAAATGCTGTGTGGCTAGTGACTTTGGAAAACCACTAGCCACATTGGCTAGTGAGCAAAAAAGTTAATGTCAAGCCCTGGTTGCAATGATAAGCTTTTCATTCTCGTGATCAACAGACTGTCATCTGCTCAATGCTCATCATGCTGCAACCTTTTATGTGATGGGAATAGATCTAAATACTTTAAAAACTTCTCACGATTCGTTAATCTATATAGCTGTAATAGTAAATGTATAATAGCTGTAATAGTAAAAGTATTCGAGAGAGTTCATGTAATACTAGCTATTTCATATGCAAGCATGTCAGCCAATCACAGCAGTGGCCGGTTACACAGTCTCACACAGACATGCCCCTTAAAACAGCGTTCAAATCAGAGGCTAAAATCAGGCTAAGAAAAATGACTTTTATTTCTAAATTATGACTATTTTTTATCTAAAAAACATACTAACATTTATAAGGGCACCCCAGGAAACATAAAATAATAAAATAACCCCATGCCATGGGACCTTTAAAATATGCAAACATTGCTTCAGAAAAGACAAACAGTTCATTATAATAAAGTAAGAACAACAGATAGTCCAATCCAATAGTGCAAAGAGTGCTTGAGGATTTTCAGGCTTATTAAAACTGCTAAAGCGATTTAGACAGGAACAGTGAGCGATTTCTGTTTCTTATCAGTATTGCCATTTCTATTATCATTAATAACAGCAGAAATTACGCTGCAAGACCTGCACGTTTTTTGCCCACTTCTGTTTGCATTCATTTATAACAGACTGTGAACATTCATACTTCAAGATTAACATTATGACCAAGAAATGTCTTCCTGCAAGACAAATGCTCTTCACAGAGCAGCTGTCCGTCAAACAACACGCAGGTCAAGTCAGTAGGCTACTACAGATAGGCCTACTGCTAATGTTATCTTTTGTATTAGCATCTTGACAACATTAGAGACGAACATCCCTGATGAAAACAATGGTATTATGTTATTCCTAATGTTACTTTAAATGGTGTTTTCACCAGAAATCATTGTAAGTTAAAGTTTAAAGTAGGGATGCAATATCTATGATATTAGACTACATAGCCTATAATAAAATATAATGAATTTCAAACCTGAACCAAACAAATTTTTATTCAAAGATCAACAGTATGTCGTTAGTCTTTAGTCTGCTACAAAAAAAAACTCAAATTGTGAAGAAGAAAAAAACAATGACTGTTGTTACGATGCGTA
The DNA here is from genome assembly GCA_900092035.1 of Leuciscus waleckii. Classification (NCBI taxonomy): domain Eukaryota; kingdom Metazoa; phylum Chordata; class Actinopteri; order Cypriniformes; family Leuciscidae; genus Leuciscus; species Leuciscus waleckii. The sequence continues at coordinate 368,129 of FLSR01000671.1, forward strand.
AATCAGACCTTAACGCTAATAAGCCTTATGCCAAAATTATTATTAATTAGCCTACAATTAAATTGTCGGTCATTAAAAAAGAAAACTAAATAATTGTGTAGATTATTTGCTTTGTGTAACACATCAGACATTAGGCTGAAGTATTTTTTTGCACACAGTGCCGCGACCAATGAATCGCTCCTTTATGTCTCAATCAATCACTCCCTAGCGGCTGCTGCAACTTGCGCTCTCTAAAATTAGCTTATCAATGCATATCTAAATTCGCACCTTCGGTCTCTTTGAAAAAAGAAACAAAGAGATGCCGCAGCCGGTGGGGGCTGGCTGCAGGACAACTCAACCTCCACGGAAGTTTTTAATGTTTTATCAGACGATAACTACTCAAGATTTTGCTTAAGTATAATTTTCGGGACAATTGGGGCCGGATTTGGGATTCAGGACAACAGATCAGATTTCGGGACTGTCACGAATTTTGGAACGTCTGGTCACCCTATAAGCATCTGGAGTGTGTTTTAATCACATTTCACAGATATGTTTGTAGGGTGACCAGATTTCTCAGAGTGGAATACGGGACAGACAGGCACCCTCACCCCCATAGAACACGCATATCTACCCGTGACAATAATGTTAGAGTAGTGGACAAAAGTCTTGAACATTGGACATTTGACAAAATGGACATTTTCACCCTTCATGTTAAAGCAGCACTCAGTAGCTTCGGGACTTCTTCGCTGTATTCTCGCTTTTTGCTCGCAGGTTTCTCTCTAGAGCTCCCCCCACAGCTTCGGAATAGATATTTGACAACACTGTTGTAAAAACTCGCTTGGTGATTCTCAGACACCAGAGGCTAGTAGATCAACGACATCAAAGCAGATGGGACATTCGTTAAAACGTCTTCTTCATTCGGGTTCGGACAGAGTGAGGGAGCGCAATAATGACAGCATTTTAGCAGATTTCTTTTGGCCGTAAAGCAATTGTTTACATCGCGAGACCTGATATCACGCGAGACTTCCTGACGCAGCGGCCGGCGGCCCGCCGGCTCAAAGTTGCAAGTGCGTATTTTCCGCTCACGGGCACCAGGGGGGTGCGAAACGACCACCATTCAACCCGAAATAAGTAATATAACCATTCCAATGACTCCGAAGCTGTTCAGTTAAGGTAAAAAAAGTTACTTAGTTCACCTTTAAACATTTTGTTAAGGATTTTGTAAGCACATAGTTGTGCTTGGAGTGATACAATCATTAATGAGAACACACGTTCCACGGATGTAGATGAACCAGGTAAACAAACTCCACGGCCAGAGATGTTGAGTGAAATAAAAAATTTAATTACATAATTATGTTTCTACTCCAATTCGCTGCTGAAATAACATAAACATTTAAACTGTGGCTGTCATTACTTATTTTCAAGACAATTTATTCAAACATACTGTACAATTATAGTATATAGAGAGGAGCATTTTGATAAACATATAACCTAGACTATAGTTATTTTCTTTTGCGAACTAATGAGATAATGGACACTGAATGACTTTCCTGAAGTAATGTAACGTGAAGTTGTTTTTTGAAGTCTATTCATGATTGAATGAAAGACTGATTAAGTGATTGTACTGTTTCTTTATACATACCTTCTGATGTTCATTTATTTTGTTTTTGTGCCATAACTAGTTCACTGACACTGACGCCAGATCCTGCCTTCACTAACTGAGTTAATCGATAGGGAATTGTGATTGGATGTTTTATTTGTTCTACAAAATATACAATGATGTTATTGATTAGGCTATTCTCCCGTAACAGAATATTACTTGCTCTATCACTCAGCAATAAAGACATTTTAAGAAAGCTGAAATACGGGACAAAACATATTTTGTCATAAGTTGGGACACTAAAAATAGAGCTGAAATACGGGACTGTCCTGGGAAAAACGGGACGTTTGGTCACCTTGTGTTGCTGATAAAACAACAATATGCTTTTTGTATTATAATGTACAGATTTTCTTTTAACAAGTGTCTTGTAACATTATAACCTTTTCTGAACCATTTGAGATGCTGATGAGGTTTTTTTTACTGCCAAGTTTGTGCATTTAATGTGAGGATGAAGATGGAGACCTGGAAGGACATTAAAGTTAAAGATTCACTTCTTCACATCATCTTTTCATTATAAATGTTTTCTCCATTTCATGTCTCTTTTAGTTCTATTCTTGAAGCAAGTTCAGCTGTGCTGTGATTGTCCACTGTGATTATGTCATTATTTGTGTCTTTCATGTGTTTGTAATGTAAATTATTATCACTGTGTGATGATAATAATCGCCTTCGCTTACAGTCGATCCCCAGTTTCTCAAGACGCTTTCCTGAACAGCTGTAGACAGGAGTTTACTGACCTCAGTTTTAAACATCATCTGTCTGAACAATGACAAAATAGCCTAGCTCTTGAATATTGTGCAAATCTCTCTTCAGATGTTTGATTTCTCTGTTCAAAGAGCTTCTCATCTGCAGGTTTCTCTGAACTGTGGGCTTCCTGAACGTCAGGATTTAGAAGTGGTCATCATGGTGCCTGTTTTTGTAGATGTTTTCAGAAAAGTAATTTCAAAGTCATGGCTAAATAATGGGCCAAACTTCTCACAAAAACCTCACAACCTCAGTAGAAGACATAAATTGTGTGCCTTGCGCTTTGAATATAAAGCTTTTATTATTTTTTCTTTAACTTTGCATCAGTCAAACATGCTTTTACGTTTAGCCCATAAACTGTATTATTTTCTGGAAAAATGGAAAAAGAATTGAAATATATTTTGTATTTTCATGTGATAAAGTGCTATTAAAACAGATCTGATTCACTCCCTAACGGCTGAAGTGTTTTATTATAATGTTTTGTATTGTCAAAAAACAATTTTATGACAGTTATGCAAAAACTTAGGCAGTATGTTAGTAATAATGTATATTTTGGAAAATCTTGCAGTGGATCAAAAATAACATTTTAAAGAGGTGGTATAATTCCCTTTTCACAAGATGTAAAATATGTCTGATGTCCCCATAGTGTGTGTGTGAAGTTTTAGCACAAAATACCCCACAGATATTTTTATATAGCATGTTAAAATTGTCACTTTTTGCCTTTTAGGTTCAAACCGGAGTCAGAGAGACTCAAGAAGAAGTAACAACATGTAGAATGCAACATGACATTTCTGTTTAGTTGATGAAATTATGTAGCTTGTGTGTAATTCAATTTTTATAATTTTACATTTATATAGCGCTTTTCTGGGTCCTCAAAGCGCTTGACATATGGAGGGGGGAATCTCCTCAACTACCACCAGTGTTGGGCAGTAACGCGTTACTGTAACGCTCAACAGTGCACGAGAGAGACCGAATGTGTCCGAAAGTGTGCGAGAGACTGATGTGTTGGAGAGCACGCTCGAAAGTGCGCGAGAGAGACCGATGTGTTGGAGAGCGCGCTCGATATAGTGCCGAGAGAGACCGAATGTGTTCGAGCATAATAGTTTGTTTATAAATAAATTACACACTTCAGCATTTGAATAATATCTGTAGCATATTGGTATCATTTGCAACGTTTTAATTAGTTTACATGGTTATAAAACAAAATTCCAAAATAACCTGCAGAGAACGTTCCCAGAACACATCTTTGTTTGACCGGCTGTGAACACGTGCAGCAAACACGACTAGAATTTGGCTTAAATAACCTCTGATGATGACATTCTCTGTAGGTTATAGAAATAAACCCCCCAAAAATTATATTTTATTATTATTATTTATTTTGGTACATTGTTCAGTATTATATTGAGAGCACTTTTTGTGAAACTGCTCACTTTTGGGAGGAAGAAAATACTTCAAGTAGGCTATACAGTATGTCTACCAGTTGTGTGAGTTTTATCATTTTAATTTGCACTACAAAGAGGTATGTATATGTATATTTTTTATTACTGTTTATTTATTTTTGGTACATTTCTTAAGAAGCATCATTTATTTTTAGACTTATTTGTTGGCCAGTTGTGGACTGTGCAATACATATTAAAGTTCAACAACTTCTATTGTTTTGTTGTTCCATAGTAAAGTTAACATTTTGATATTTAAGTTAATAGGTGTCTCTCATGTCCCACACCAAAGTAACATTAAAATAGTGTGAATTAGTGTACAATATTTTATCATAATAATTTATTCTATTTAGTGTCTACATACTTTTATAATGATGTAACTCAGTTACTAACTCAGTTACTTTTTGTGAGAAGTAACTAGTAACGTACTCGGTTACTAACATAACCTCGGTTCTCTCTAGAAGAGGGAACGAGTACTGCGTAAGTAGCTTACGCTAGGGGAAAACCTCTTTTCCACGAGATATTGAAGCCAAAAAAAATGATCCTCATAATTTTGTATTATTGTAAAACGCGTTGCGGCAGCATGCAGTCATGGGCGAGACAGCTCGCGCGCCCATTGGCTGCTCTGCGGCAACTGCATCAGCCTACCGAGCGAGGCTGGAATGACGTCAGGCCGCCGAAACGGGCATGGCTTGGTCCTATAAAGGAAGGCTCGGGACAGCTGATCCTCTGGTTTTTCATCGCCGAAGCGAACCAGAGTGTGTTACATGCACGGCAAGATACGCAGTACTCGTTCCCTCTTCTAGAGAGAACCGAGGTTACGTTAGTAACCGAGTACGTTCTCTTACGAGAGGTCTCTTCGTACTGCGTAAGTAGCTTATGCTAGGGGAACCCCATGCAAGGCGCCGTGTGTGCTGGGATCTAACACTAATAAACCTGAGGGCCAACGCAGGAGATACAGTGCACAATCACCAAGGGAACTCACAGAGAGTCCCGGAAAGAGGAGGGGAAATCACTCTATCCATATACAGCAGCGTCAATAGACACAAACATTTATCGTGACATCACACAGACAGGGCGGAACCGGCCTGAACTGATGCGGAAAAGCGAGTCTTACGCAATATTGCCCATAGCATAAACAGTTGGCGGCGCCCAGCGACCTCAGTGTCCTGAATCAGACAGCACTGAATCGTCTATACCGACAGCAGCTTGGCCTTTAAGGCGGGAACCTCCAGGTTATAGAACCGTATGAATGTAGACGGCGAGGCCCAACCCGCCGCCATACATATGTCTTGCAGGGAAATCCCGCTAGACCAAGCCCACGAAGAGGCCACACCTCTTGTGGAGTGCGTTCTAACACCCAATGGGCACTGCAAGCCCTTGGCAGTGTATGCCAGCGCTATGGCGTCAACTATCCACCTGGATAGGCTCTGTTTCGAAACAGCCAGTCCCTTGGAACGTCCGCTGAACGAGACAAACAGCTGCTCTGTCTGTCTGAAGACAGACGAGCGAGACACATAATCTCTTAGCGCCCTAACTGGGCAAAGAAAGCTTGCGTCCCCTTCCTCGTCAGAGACCGGTAGGGCGGACAGGGAAATGACCTGAGCCCGAAACGGCGTGTTGAGGGATTTTGGAACATAGCCATGCCTAGGTTTGAGTATGACCCTCGAGTCATTTGGCCAAATTCTAAGCACACCGCGCTCACCGAGAGCGCGTGTAGGTCACCTACGCGCTTCACTGAAGCGAGAGCCAGTAAAAACCAAAAGCCACATAGACTTTGAGCGTGGATGGGGCCCTGCCCTTATCAAGCAGCTCTTACAGGAAGGAGAGAACCTCCGTCACCCCACAGTTAAGGGGTGAAAAGCCCCGAGCTGTGCACCAGTCGGAAAATACCGACCACTTCGAGGAATAGAGCCGTCTGGTAGACGGAGCTCTAGCCTGAGTGAAAGTATTTAACACTCCCTCTGGGGTGGTTAGCGGGTACCCGTTGAGCGCCCATACATGAAGGGACCACAACTCCGGGTGAGGATGCCAAATCGAACCCCTGGCCTGAGAGAGGAGGTCCCTCCTCAATGGCACTGGCCATGGGGCAGTGTCCGCTAGCTGCATCAGAACTGGGAACCATGTTGGTTCTTCCAGAGCGGCGCTACGAGCAGCACTGGGCATCCCACTTCCCTGATCCGTTCTATCACCTGAGGCAGGAGAGAGACGGGGGAAAAGCATAGAGCGGGCAGCGCGGCCACGCATGGGCCAGCGCACTCTTGCTCTTGGAGAAGAACACAGGGCAGTGAGCGTTTTCGTGAGACGCGAACAGGTCCACTTTCGCTCTGCCAAATTTCTCCCACAACAGTTCGACTGTTTGAGGGTGTAGAGACCATTCGCCCGCCGGAATGATGTTCTTGGACAGTCTGTCTGGCCCCAAATTCTGTAACCCAGGCACGTGCACTGCTCTCAGCGAGCGCAGGTTGCGCTGAGCCCATACCAGGAGGCGTTCCGCCAGCCTGTACAGTTTTCGGGACCTGAGACCGCCCTGGCGATTTATGTAGGACACCACTGACATGTTGTCCGAGCGGACTAAGACGTGGTGGCCCTTTATTTGAGGACAAAAACACGTCAGCACGTTGTCCACTGCCAACATTTCCAGGCAGTTGATATGTTGAAGCTTTTCCCGTTCTGACCACTGGCCGAAGAACGGTCTGCCTCGAGCAGCGCTCCCCATCCCGAGGTGGAGGCATCCGTCGACACCACTTTCACCCTCGAGGAAATCCCCAGGCTTACACCTGATTGGTACCAATCGTCTGCTTTCCAAGGTTTCAGAGCTGAAACACAAATCTTATCGACCTTGAGACGAAGCTGACCGGATGTCCACGCTCTGCACGGTACCCGCGCTTTCAACCAGAACTGCAGAGGGCGCATGCGGAGCAAGCCCAGCTGAAGAACTGACGATGCTGAGGCCATGAGACCGAGCATCCTCTGAAATTTCCTGAGCGGGGCGGTCGCGCCACAGCAGAAAAAGCTCGCTGCGCGCTGAATGTCTAGCACGCGCTGTGATGACAGCCGCGCTATCATAGACTGCGAGTCCAGAACTATGCCCAGAAAAGATATCATCTGACTGGGGTTCAGAGAACTCTTCTCCCAATTGATTGGAGACCTAGATTCTCGAGGTGATCGAGTAAAATGGTCCTGTGCTCCACGAGCTCTGAGCGTGATTGAGCTAGAATCAGCCAGTTGTCCAAATAGTTCAGCACTCGTATGCCTCGGAGTCTGAGGGGTGCGACCGCTGCGTCCATGCACCTCGTAAATGTACGGGGTGCCAGGGACAAACCAAACGGTAGGACTGTGTACTGATAAGCCTGGCCCTCGAAGGCGAATCTGAAGTATTGCCTGTGACGTGACGCTATCTGTATTTGAAAATACGCGTCTTTCAGATCTATTGACACAAACCAGTCCCCCTGGCGGACGTGCGCAAGGATTTTTCTGGTCGTGAGCATTTTGAAACTGCGTTTCGCCAATGCTTTGTTCAACTGTCTTAGATCCAGTATGGGTCTGAGACCCCCGTCTTTTTTCGGTACCAGGAAGTATCTGCTGTACAGCCCCCCTTCGCTCTGAGCTTGAGATAAAGGTTCTATAGCCCCTTTGCTCAGTAACTTCGCTATTTCGGCTCGAAGTAGGTGTGCTACTTCTGAATTCACCGTGGTTTCGACGCGCGCCGTAAAACGGCGAGGCGCCGACGAAACTGTAGCGAATAGCCTCCTTTTATAATGCCTAGCACCCATTCCGAAACCCCGGGAAGCGCTGCCCACGCATCTGCATGGGCGGCTAGGGGTCGGATGCGAAGCGCGCTCTGCTCGCTGGGCGGCAGAGGCGCTCCGGTGTGCTGCAATATAGGCATCATGCCTGTGACATTTGAGGCGGGGAACGCGCTGATCACAGTGGGCAGAATGCTCGCGCTCGACCCCGCCGTGGTGTTTAACCGAGTGAGGGAGGGCTGGGTGAGTCCCATAGGACTTATGTTGTCTGTGAGTAAGCGTGGGCGCTGGGAAGCGGGCACATTTACTGCTTTGAACGCACTGTCTGCCTGAACAGTGTGAATGCACGCAGGTTTCGTTTTTACAGAAACCGTGAGACATGGAGAACATAGTGTTTGTGGGCACTGGGAAGTGGGCAGTTTACTATGTTTGGTGCGCGATCAACTTGGGTCGATCTTATGAGCGCGGGCCCTGAGTGAAGGGCTGTGCTTGTGTGTAGGGATGGGCACTGGGCAGTGGGCATCTGCTCTACACTTATAGCACCATCGGCCGTGGCCGGGACACCAGAAAATACGCTCTTTAAAGGATTTATCTGGGTAGCCGTAAAAACGGCTTTTGTGTGCAGGCAAGCGGGCAGCTGTTCCGACTTGCACACTGCAGGATTCGCTGGAACAGTCACAATTCTCGGAACTGAACGAGCGGTGCGTTTCGGTGCGAGTTCGGCCTCAGCGGGACTCGAACACCGACGCTTTCCTAGGCGTGCTAGGATGGCTTCGGGGCCTCAGGTTTCACCGCAATCCTTGGCCGTGGCCCACGCGGAGCGGGGCGGCGGCTAGTCGAGCGAGAGCGAGGCCTCGAGCGAGAGCGAGGCCTCGAGCGAGAGCGAGGCCTCGAGCTGCGGTCCTGACGGCGCTGCGATGAACCGGCAGAGGGCGGAGGCTGTGGCTGAGAGCTTCGAGCAGGCGGTTTCGCACGACCCGCTGTAGAGCTGGAGCGTTCGGTAGGAAGTGCTCAAAGGCTCGCGACGCTTTCTGCACCTCGGCCAATCTCTCTACGAACTCGTTGACAGAGGATCCAAAGAGGCCAGCAGAAGAAAGCGGGGCGTAGAGGAACGCGGTGCGCTCAGACTCAGACATATCCGAGAGCGTCAGCCATAGATGTCTCTCAGCAACGGTGACAGAAGCCATGCTCCGTCCTATGGCCTGTGCAGCAGACTTAGTAGCGCGGAGAGCGAGATCCGAAGCGCTTCTCAAGTCCGCTAGGCAGATTGCTTCTGGTCCCATCTCGTCCAGTGTGACGTAAACGACTCGGGGTAAATGTGAATTAGCTCAAGAATATAGGGAATTTTGGAAATATGAATAATTATGACTCATGGTCATAATTCATAAGTCGCATGTACATTTATTTTATCAATTATCGAGATGACCTTGTTCTGTAACGGTCTGACCAACATTTAATTTGTCCAGCGAATAAATGTAAGATCATTACAGTTAAGAAGGGGGTATCCCTTTACAAACTCCGAGAAAGTTTTATCTTCTGGCCACGAATATCAAACTTTCTGAGTTTATGAATTAAGAACTACTAAATGTAGTTTATATCGAGCTTGTAGCTTAGATCTTTTAAATTTCATTGACTTTATAAGGTGGGTTTTCAAACACAGAGACAATTAAAAGTATACATGGGTTTATTAATAAAATGGCACACACTAGAGATTATATAAACTACAAACATAAACGTACGTAAAAATGCAAACAAACATTTAACCGAACAAAAACATAAACATAACGTGATCAGAATGAAAATGAAATGAAAGAGAGAAAGATATAGAGGGAAGATAGAGGGTAACTTAAATCACAGACCTAAGACCTGGACACCTGAAATCAGCGTTTAGAGAGCGTTACGTTACTTGCAAGATTCTGTGTTCTTTCAGTGTGGTGCTGAAGAGCGCGCGTGCGCGTGTCCGGCTGGTTTGCGTCTAGCTTCGTCTTCTGGGTCGTTTCGCAAGACGATGTAAAGGCTCACTTGAATTTAATGTTACCGGAAAATAAGGTTCATCTCCCGGGATGGGAGAGGCTGGAAATCTTAGTTGCAGAGACCGGCAGTTACGACTGGAACATGGGTTCGTTCGATGGAGAAGGCCAGGGCCTCCTTCAGATGTTCCTTGGAGAAGCGCTGCGCCGGGGAGGAGGGTCCAGAGAAGTTGGATGAGTTGGAAACGGAAGGATGAGAGAAGAGAGCGAGATGAGGGGGCTTCTGACGTTTTATCAGTTTTAGAGGGGATTCTCCAAAACAGGGTTCCCTATGTGACTCAAATGTCCCTCGGGGGAGCCACAAAGATGCAATTTTGACCGTTCAAGCAGACTTGGAGGCGCCATGAACAAACTCGTTGTCTAAGGAGACAACATGGGCTGTGTTTGAGATCAGGATTTACTAATTTGAACAGCATGTGACCGCATGTCATAGTCATTGTCGTTACACCAGTTTTCGGAGGAGATCGGCCTGGAAAATCTGCAGTGTGGCCATCGTGTGCAGCGCTAACGCAGCCTGCCCAGCAGCGGCGAAAGTCCGACTGAGCAGTGTTGATGTCATGCGGCAGGCTTTAGACGGCAGCGCCGGTTTCGCCCGCCGTCCAGCAGAGGGCGGGCAAAGGTGGGCTGCTATCGCTTCTTCGACCGGCGGAAGTGAATGGCAGCCTCTGCTCCTAGCACCGTCAAGTGTAGAAAATGCTGGAGACACAGACGAACGCATTCGGGCTGAGAGGGGAGCGCTCCAAGCTTTGGCAACTTCTTTGTGAAGCTCAGGAAGAAAGGGTGCCGGTTTGGATTCAGGCGAAGCGCGCTCCCCAGGGAGGAAGAAACATCCAGCCGGGTGTGAGAAGGAAGTTCAGGTGTAGACCACTCGAGGCCAAGGCTCGCTGCGGCCAGCGCTAGTACACGCATCAGTTCCGTCTCGATGCTAGCCCTCTTGCTTGGTTTACGAGCAGAAGGCGCGAGATCCACGGAGCTCGCCCAGTCCTCGCTGCCCGAAGCCAGCAGAGAGCAGGTGTCATCCTCTCCAGACGCGGCTTTTGAGTCAGCATCCTCAATGGAAACGGCGGCGGACCGCGGCCGCTGCGCATCAGGAAGTGATTCAACGGAAGCCGGTGAAGCAAGCGGGCGAACCGGCGAGCTTTGGCGGGCTGGAGAAGGTTCCGGGACCCGCTGGGCGCGGCGCTTTTTACGGCGTGGCAACACAGCGGGAGGTGCAGGCTCGGAGAAAGCTGCCAGGCGAGTCCTCAGAGTCACCATTGGCAGAAGCTCGCAGTGAGGGCAGCCGCCGTCGGCGAGCGCGAGCGCTGCATGATCTTCACCCAGGCAGGAAACACAGATAACATGACGGTCTCTTTCGCTGAGTGGGGCTCTGCACGAACCGCAGGAAGGCATCTTAAAAAAGACGCGAGTCTTTTAGAGTGTGTGTCGCAGAGCGAGCACACACACACACACAAAGAACAGTTTGAGGTAAAAGGATATAGGCGCCGGATAGCGCAGCGGGAGCGGCAGTAGAAGGCGGCGTGGCCAGTGTCTTCAGGTGATGGCTCGTCCCGCTGAGATGCTTCTTCAGACGGCGCGGCTTCTCTCGGGATCCTTCGTTGAAGAGATGAAAAATCAGAGGATCAGCTGTCCCGAGCCTTCCTTTATAGGACCAAGCCACGCCCGTTTCGGCGGGACGTGACGCAGAGGGCCTGACATCACTCCAGGCCTCGCTCGGTAGGCTGATGCAGTTGCCGCAGAGCAGCCAATGGGCGCGCAAGCTGTCTCGCCCATGACTGCATGCTGCCGCAACGCGTTTTACAATAATACAAAATTATGAGGATAATTTTTTTGGCTTCAATATCTCGTGAAAAGAGGTTTTCCCCTAGCGTAAGCTACTTATGCAGTACGAAGAGACCTCTCGTAAGAGAACTATAACTTATTACATTTTTAAAGTAACTTGCCCAACACTGACTACCACCAGTGTGCAGCATCCACCTGGATGATGTGACGGCAGCCATATGGGATGATTAGGAGGCCATGATGTACAGAGGCCAATGGGCAAATTTGGGTAACACTTTACAATAACAGTACATGAATAATCATGTACTAATACCTGAATTAATAGTTACTTCAACATTAAAGGTGCTCTAAGTGATGTCACGCGTTTTTTAGGCCAAAATATTTTTTGGTCACATACAGCAAACATCTCCTCACCATCCGCTAGCTGCCTGTCCCCTGAACACACTGTAAAAAAACGCGGTCTCTCTAGACACCACAGGCTCCACAAACAGCAACAAAAACAAACTGGGCTCACCCGCACCACGAAAACATAAACTGTTCCAGCCAATAACTGACAAGAATGATTTGGGGGTGGGGTTTGGGGGGTTAGTGCGCGGATGGAGGGAGGACGGAGGGTCTAACTAGCCTCTGTTTTGTTTGACAATACTTCAACGTCAACAAGAAGTGACATCACGCAACATTAGAGCACCTTTAACTCATGATTAGTGAATACATGAACTAATCATGAACCAATGAAGAGCAACCCTTAACTATTACAACAAGCTATACCAATAATGATCTTTGGTAATCTCCGCCAAAAAAATTAACATCCATACCAATATGCAAAGCCATACAAATAAATGAAGATTAATAAATAAAATAAAAAAACAGTTATGTGAAAATTTTTTGTAACATTTTGGTTCTAGATGTGTGAATATGTGCTTGATCTTGTTAAGCTCTTCTGGATCTGATGTCATAAACCAGAAGAATGACAGTAGCCACGCCCACCAGAGCAGAGAGGACCAATTGGATCACAGCTTCAGTAGGACCACAACAGTGGACAGAGTCTGAGGAATAAAAACATCAAACTGAGATTAGATCAGTCAATAACACTAATATCAGCGCTAACTTCAACTAATATCATCAGAGCTGTGGTACCTGCACATGTGTGACAGAGTGTGTTGATGTCCAGATGTGTGGTCTGGTTGCTGATGGGATTGTTCAGCACACAGCTGTAGGTGTTTTTATCCTGATATTCCACCTCCAGAGGTAGAGAGAGACTGATGCTGAGATCACACACACTGATGCTGGACAATACACTGATTCCTGCGTACCAGGAGAGAGTCGCATCACACACATTCAACACTGATGAACACACCAATGAACAATTTGACGAAGAACGTTGTGAAGAGTTACGGATGATGACAGGAACAGGCAGACGAGCTGGAAAACATGAGAGAATAGAGAGAAATATTAACAATCAGTCTATTTTAGTTATTGTGAATTTTGTGTTGAATTGATGTTTAGTGTGTTAACAGTCACTGAATGTGTCTTTTATTTTCTAACTATAAAATTAACATATGAACGTTTGGACAAATTATCTCTGCTCACCATAGACAGAAATGCTGAATGTTTTTGATGTCAGGCTAGCTCTAATTATCAGTAGTTGATAAACTCCAGTATGTTCAGTTGTGGTGTTTGTGATGGTCAGAGATCCAGTTTGATCGTCCAGCTTCAGTCTGTCTCTGAATCTCCCATCAGGACCATCATATGTGGAGAAGATTCCAGCAGCTTTACTAATTTGAGCTATGAAAGACTTTTCAGCTCCAAATTTCCACAGCATGTCTCCATCTTCAGGTATTTCAGTATTAGAGTTTAGAGTAAGAGAATCTCCCTCCATCACTGACACTGAATCACCAAACACACCTGGAGAACATAAAGAGGTTTTGTCACTGATTAAGGCTCTTACAAAGCGTGAAATTAGTTTTTAACTTTTAAATATGAATTGAAGAACAGCAGCAGAGATGCTAAAGGGGGAGGGACATTTTTCAATAAATCAATAAAATGTTCCCAAATGAGCCAGGAAATGATGTGAAATAATTTTTATCATGTGTCATCAAAATTCATGCAGTAGAGGGTTAAAGATGGTAAAAAAAAGGATTTATCTTTATTTTTTTTTACTTATCTACTATAGAGTAAAATCAATGTGTGATGTTACATAATCTATTTAAACAAAAAAATACATGATGATAATTACAGTTTGAAAGTAAAGGTTTAATTCTGAGAAATTGCTTGGAAGAGATTTGCAAATCTTGAAATTACGACCATGAAAATCAGAAAATAAACCTGAGATTTGAAAGCGGTTCAACTGAGGTTTTGGATTTCTGAGCGAGAGAAATTTATAGTCACAAAAGAAGAAATTAAGATGTAGAAAATAATGTAATCTGAACTGTAGCCGCAGCTTTATTACCCTGAAACTGAAAGGAATTAAATCATAAACATGTTTTTATAACTTACCCATCAGACTCCAGCAGCACAAACAGAACCAAAAAAACATCAGGAAAGATTTCCTCAGTTCTTCAGCGAAACGTCTGATCTCATAAGACTGTCTGCTTATCTGGTGTGTGAATCTTCTCCTTTGGTGTTTGACCCTCCTAGATCACACACACACACACACACACACACACGCTCTGAACATAGGCCTACATGCTCATGAAGACAATCTTCCTTTTTTTACATTAACTCATTTTTAAGTTGTGTTCAATATGTAAGAGTAGAAACATATTTTGTGAAATTGAGCCTAACCCCTAGTGATTTAAAATGATCCTATTTAATATAATATTTTTTTGTGTATGGAAAAAAATGTATGCCACCTCACAGTACCAATTGAGTTAAACTGAAACCTGCTGTGGTCGGCTGTCTTCAGAAATGTTGTTTGATCTGTTGGTGGACAAACTTGTTTGTGAGAGAGAACGGGTAATTAGAGCATGTGTGTTTAGTTTGGTGAGGGGCCTTTTCCTGCTTCTATGCACAGCTCAGACTCTTTAATCTACAGATGCATTGATTGAACCAGGATGAGAAACTATTGCTGATAAAAACAAGTAGTATGGCTTCTAGTAAAAACTACAAAAAAAAATTCAAAACTTTTTAATTGTAGTTTAGTTGTTTAGATTTCACATGTGTTGCTATTTTTAAAAATTCAACTGGAAAAAAAGCCACTATTATGCCAAACCCTGTTATAGAATAAAGCCGCCGTTTTACAACCGTGACAATGACTGCTTATCAGGATATCAACTATATGCCATTTTTTTAAATTGTATATGTAAAGTATGTGAAGTTCATCCAAAGTATGTGAAGTTCACAACATAGAGTCTTTAAAAGATGTCAGAGTATTGCTTGAGGCACTGTGCCATGTGAACAGAGCATTTTTCACGGAGGGCTTGAGTTTCTCTCTGAGGATCTCTGAGAGGTTAAAAGGAGTAGAGACGACAGTGAAGGATGAGAGAGGACCAGGCCTGGGACAATTATGTTGTGTTTAATATGTTTACATGCAGCAGTTGGCCATGAGTGGCTGCCACTTAGGTTTTGTTGTTTGTTTAACTTTGGGAACTAAAGTTACCTTGAACGTTCGCCGGTTCTCGCCTCCTTCTTCCCTGAACTATTAAACCTTGCTACATTGGTGCCGAAAACCTGTGAGGAAGGAGGGACGGCTGTCATAGAGCCCTCGCCGCTGTGGGGAAGTCACGGTGATATCAAGTTGCATCAGAACAGAATCTGCCACCAAGGACGCTCAAGGCGTTGGAGCAGGAGGGCTCGTCGAGGGGACGGACTTTGAAAAACGTTGACACGAGTTAGCATTTTAGCACTTCTGGGTCCACGTCTAGAAGTCTTTGAGTTTTTTGAATGGGGTTTTGCTTAAATGGCTGAAATAAGGTCTGTGGTGAGCACAAGCTCAAGACACTTTCATGTTTTACTCTACGACATAAAATACATCAGTATTACCCCACTCGTGATTTTTAAATTACAGACAAAGGAGCACAGTGAAGGTTGTGTGAACGTTAGGTAGATTTCCATATGATAAACTAAAAATAGCTTTTTTTTATGCTTTGAAACTGGTAAACCACTAAATTAAAACATTTCAGACATCAGAATAACACCAAAATATATGATACACAGAGTGAATAAAAGAACCTGAGACTAAATGAGAACAAAACCAAAAGTGAGAGGTATTTTCCTGTTAGAGCTCTAACAAAAGATCCTGTAGATGTGATATTTGATCATCGTTTTTTTGGGGACTTTTTCATACACAGACCCGCCTTCGATTACTGAAAGGAAACAAAAACTAAATCAGGAACCTGCTGATGTGACAGAACTATAGGTTTCTCTCTGAATAACCCTGTTCTCTTAGTTACTTAGCAATAGCAGTCAATGCACTATCTAGGTCAGACTCGATGTAGTCAGCTATGAGTAATCCACTTCTAGCCAAAATTACCTTGAATTTGGTTACATGTTTTTGGCAAAATATCTTGCAAGATATGATATTCCATCATGTAAGCAAAGAAAACAGTGATTACAATATAGTTGGTTTAATATCTTCACTCATTTAATTTCTTTAACTAATTGATGACTAGTCTATTCTTGTGCTATGTTTTAGACGTCTAGTCTAGTTACGATGTTTTATTAACAAAGTTTGGGAGGAACATGTTCATATAATTAACACGAGTGGAGAGCACTCAGCAATCAACAATAAGAGTTGTATATATATATTCAGCAGTCTCACCTCAATTCATTAACAGTTTAGCAGCATCCCTCCACCACCCCTCCTCCACACTTCTAGTCCTAACCATTTACGTACTCTGGCTTCGGGCCGACTCCAAGCTCGGAGCCCCAAATATGCAATAAACTTTACTCCCTCTAATTGTATGTAAGTGTGAACTCGTGAAAGTCTAGTACATTTTCACTGACAGCAAACATTTTGCCTCGTTTTAGCCTAGACATCTAGGCTGTTTGGACAGCTATTACATTAGACAGTAGTGGACTTAGCCTGACGGATAGCAATACAATGCTGATGGTCAGACAAGTAGGAAATGAACCACGACAGGACCGTTTTAGAAATACCAAGAGCAAAGGAGGTATACATGATACATGCCCTTTTAAGGAGGGCATGTATCAAGGGCATTGGAAATTGATTTGGCAAGTATATCAATAGAGCTAGCATGTTCAATAATGTCAGAAAGGTGAGTTTGAACAGATGAGGAGAACTGTGATGGATTGACAGAGTTGAGGTTACGATAAATTATGATTGATTTTAGCCTATAGGGCGAAGAAGAGACATCCAGAGTTTAGTTCAATGTGGTGATCAGAGAGTCCAGATGGAGAACCAAGCACAGAAACATTATGTAAACCATCAGTACAAACAAAGTCAAGTGTGTGACCTTTTGAGTAGTGCTAAAAAAAGACGCATTGCGAATCGTAGATTGATTCTGATCTTCAGTATGCATCGCGATTCTCTTTCCAAACTATTCTGAGCTTTTACCAGCAGAGGGCACTGTGTGCTTTAGAAACAGCCGTACTCTTGAATCTTCCATAAATAATGTTTCAGTATGTTCATCAAGGTTGAAGCGAATTACAAGGGCGTTCGCAGTGAGTTGTTTTTATATTAAAAATTAACCCAAAGTGCCATCTACTGATAAAAACTTAGCTCAGAATAGTTTCAAGAGAGAGAATCGTGATGCATACTGAAAATATCAGAATCGATCCACAAATCGTGATGCATCGTTTTTTTTTTTTTTTTTTTTCTCTAATTTCGTAGGTTTCTGCATAATTTGCTTCTCTAAGTTCGTAGGTTTCTGCATAATCTGTATCAACATATCAACTGTATCAAATCACCAAGTAATAAAATAGAAGAGGACAAATCACAGGAAAGGGTTAAAAAACACTGAGGTGCAAAAGAACATAAACTTAGGTGTAAACAGCATAAAAAACACGCTTAAACTATCCCTTTTTTGTCCTGAAGGTAACAATAATGACAGTTGAGTCGATAAACCACCCACGTCTCTTCACCGACTGTCTGATTCTGCAAACCTCAATCAGACTAACTGACTGCAACAAGTTGTTGCAATCTCTTAACTTTTGTTGTGTTGTTGTTTTTCACAATGCTGAATCAGTTCTGTCTTCCTCCTGGGTCTGAACTGCATTAACAACAAACACAGATATTAAAACGACAAAGTCTTATTTGTAATTGCTTGCACACCTGACTCATCTTCCTGTTTTTCTACATTTACTGCAGATGCAGAAGATCACGACCACAGCAACAATCATCAGAGATCCAGCAGAGATCAACACTATGTACAATAACGGTAGGCCTTGATCTGTAATGGACAAATTAACCATTAGTGTGAGTGAATCTGTCCGTCTGATCTACAACAAACGCTACCAAACATAAACACTAATAACATGAAAGAACAGTTTGATTAATACACACATATATCATCAGTGCTGTGGTACCTGCACATGTGTGACAGAGTGTGTTGATGTCCAGATGTGTGGTCTGGTTGCTGATGGGATTGTTCAGCACACAGCTGTAGGTGTTTTTATCCTGATATTCCACCTCCAGAGGTAGAGAGAGACTGATGCTGAGATCACACACACTGATGCTGGACAATACACTGATTCCTTTGTACCAGGAGAGAGTCGCATCACTCACATTCAACACTGATGAACACACCAATGAACAATTCTGGTGTGATGATGATGACGAACAGTGTGAAGAGTTAGGGATGATGACAGGAACAGGCAGACGAGCTGGAAAACATGAGAGAATAAGGAGAAATAAGGATGAATCTACACAACAATTATTTTCAGTGTAGTGTGTTAATGGTCAGACTTGACCTGTTTGCTGTTAGCCAGTTGTTTGCCAGCTGTTTGCCAGTAACTTACTGTAGATTTAAATTAATGTTATTTACTGGCAACGTTTGTTCAAAGTTAAATGAACATTAAACATTAACAAGTCTTTGTCTTTACAGAATAAAACTATAAAATAACAATCTAATGCAAAGCATTCTGGGAACCAGAAATCTTCATCAACCTTTTTCTGTTTTTTTCCTTCAGTTTTTGGTCCCCAAAATGTTTTGCATGAGGCTGTTTTTCCTTCAGATTTTGGTTTCCAGAATGCTTTGCATGAGGCTGTTATTTTAGTTTTATTCTGTAAAGATAAAGACTTTTTAATGTTTAATGTTCATTTAACTTTGAACAAACTGTTGCCAGTAAATAACATCAATTTAAATCTACAGTAAGTTACTGGCAAACAGCTGCCAGTAATACTGTAATTTCTACAGATTTTTTTTACAGTGTATGATTGATGGAAAAGGCCTTAAACAATTACTAAATTAACTGCAAAATATTACGTTGTACATGTATTTCATTAGTTTTGACAATGCATGGTGTGAGAATGTGATATGGGTATGTTAACATGACAACAATGTACTATAAAAACGTTGTCAAAATGATCCCTGTTCACATCCTGTTTATTGCACTTTACGGCCAAAACACACCCATTACTCATTAAGAGAATAGAGTCGACCCTTCTAGACTATGCGATGGGCACGCAGATCATCTTTCTCTCATGACCTCGATGAACCACGCCACCCTCGCCACAGCATTGTTTTCAAAAACTTGCATGTTGAAAAATATTTTCAAAAGCTTCTGTTTTCAGGCCCCTAAAACGCTGTTGTCGTGTAAATGAATGGCCAAAACACTTAAAGTTGAGAGCGGTGTCGTTTAAATATATCCTAAATACAAACCATACAATAGCAGCTGTTGTGATCCAATAAGAATACAAATATTTTGTCTGATGCACTGCATGTTTCAGAGTAAAGCACTGTGTTCATTTTCAGATTCGATTCACAGTAAATGGTTCTCTGCAAGTGTGGTGTGTGTGTTTGAGTCACTATTTTTTTTTGTTTGTTTGTTTTTTTGTCTTTAGCTGATGCCTAGTGAGAGTTGCCTTCATCGTAAACTATAACATGGTTAAACTTTCAATATGTAATAAAATTAAGGGAAGATCCAGAGTTCATTACAAGTTAAGCTTAATCAATAACATTTTTGGTACATATTGTTGATTACCACAAAAAATAATGATGACTTGCCACTTTTTTCTTTAACAAAAAAGAAGAATGGAGGTTACGTGAGCTGCTTAAAATGGAAGTCAATGGGGTCAATTAAATAATAACAGCTCAAATAATACACTAGTTTTAACATAAGAATTCAATTAGCTTCATATTTCAGCTTTAAAAACCTTTTAAAAACACCTCATTTACTTCCATTGTAAGCACCTCGCTAAAACCTTGATATTTAAACCTTCCTTTACGAGTCTAATTTAATTTTGAGGTAATTAACCTTAAACCATAAATGCGTTTGAGCTTGTACTGAACACAAAATATTATTGTTATTTTGTAATCATACATTTAATTGCTCTTAACCTGAATTATTTGAGTAAGCTCATTCTTACACAACTTAAAATGATCATGATAACACAACTATGTTTTAACCCTCATAGCATGTTTATTAAAACAAACATTACAGAAACTCTTCTAAACTAGCATTAATCTGGCACGAAACATTAAATAACACTTAATTTTAGCATTTACTCTCTCTTTTAAGTGTCATGGCAGAGCATGCTGACAAATAGAAATCCCAGCCCAGTTTCAGTAAAATTTAAGTTTGTCAAGAGACAAGTTCATAAAACTCAAAACAATGAAACAATTGAACTTACTCAAAATGTGTCAGTTCTGTGAAAATAAAGTTCTGAATACTCATAAAAGCTCATTTGATTGAACTAATTTGTATAATTTAACTAATTCATTATTTTGAGCATTAGTGTTATAGTGTGAACATTTCAACAAATGATATCTACTCACCATAGAGAAAAACACTAAATATTTTTGATGACCACTTAACTCTAGTTATCTCCAGTTGATAAACTCCAGTATGTTCAGTTGTGGTGTTTGTGATGGTCAGGGATCCAGTTTGATGATCTAGCTTCAGTCTGTCTCTGATCTCCCATCAGGACCATCATAAGTGAAGAAAATTCCAGATTTTCTGCTGATTTCAGCTATATTAACACTTTTAGCTCCAAATCTCCACAGTATGTCGTCATCTTCATGTATTTCAGTAAGATCAGAGTTTAGAGTGACAGAATCTCCCTCCATCACTGACAATGAATCACCAAACACACTTGAACATAAACAGATTTTAGTTTGTAACCTTTAACAACCGCAAAGACAGATGAGTAAATTCTGCTACACACTTTCAATATTTTTATATTTGGCTCATTATAACATTGAAAAGAAACCTGAATCCAAATTAGATCTCATAATAATATCTGTGATTTTGCAAATAAATCCTCTGACTAATTTGAATAGTATAGCACCATCTTTTTATCTCTAAAACGGAAATAAATGAAACCGTAAAAATGCATTTATAACTACCAATCAGACAAAACAAACAGCCCAAAAGAAGTGTATGAAACATTTTCTTCAGTAGTAGATCTAATAAGACTGGTAATACTGAACCTGACGTGTGAAGTGAAGAATCCCCTTACGTTTCCAGAGTTTCACCAGTTCACCAGTCAACTGGTGAAACTCTGGAAATGTGGGAGGATTATTCACTTCACACATCAGGTTGTGTTGTCTGATTGGTGAGCTCTCTCTCTCTCTCTCTATATATATATATATAGCTATCTGCCATCTCTTCCTGAGGTGTGACACTTAGCAGCTCAAAATTAAACCTGCTATGGTCGGTTTTCTTCAAAAATCAGTTTTGACCTGTGGGTAGACAATTACCTTCCTTGTGCATGCGAATAGACATTTCTTTCATCTGTGTTTAGTTTGCAGGGCAAGAGCTTCTTCCTGTCCTGATGTTATGAACCTCACAGTCTGATTTCCCTCCTGCACAGAACAGCTTTACAGTCAACTAAAAAAATATGTCTGAAAAACTGTCAAATAAGAAATAGGCTACTTCTGTTAGCCAAGGTAGCATTCATTGATTTTATTCAGAATTTTTCATTTAAATACATTAATTATTATTTTTTAGCTGTCATTGCTTTAGCTTACACTAAAACCACAGTGTTGCCTTATCATTTAGTAATCATTCTAAATGCACAGTGTTATAATTTGGTAGAGATTGTAGAGAGTGTAATGGCTGGTTACTTCAATGCTGTAACAGATGTAAAAAATAATCATAATAATATTTTTTGATAGAGAAAATTAAAATTGTTTTTCATTTCATTAAAATGAAATTTACCGTTTGTTTTGAAATTTTTATTCATTCCAGTGGCTCAAATAATTTGAGCTTCCTATGTGAGAATTACTGGCCCCGTCCCAAATAGCACACTTCACATGTAATTGCAATCTTGTAGACTTACAGTAGTTGCTCACTGATCTATGGCCCTGTCCCAAATGGCACACTTCATGAGGACTTTCGGTCTCGTGGACTTAAATTGCAAGTGTCGCTGAGTCTACGAGTCCATAGGCCATCCCATTCAGCATTTTAACGCTCTGAAGTGTGCTCAGCATTTGTACCCTTGAAGCGGTCTTCCGCGAAGCCTGCATAGATGCAGGCTTCACACACTTTAACTACCCAGGAATCCTTGCAAAAGGCCAATCAGACAACGGATGGGAGGAGGTTTCGCTCACGGATAATTGTTGACATGGCTGAGAAGAAAATATTACGTTTTTTATGACCTAGATGTACATTTTACCAGTTGTTACCTACAGTTTATACAAACAGTATGGTCATCGAGCAGTGGTTGATGTCTCAAACATAATAATAGCGCGGATCGCATTATGATTCATTCAACATAGTATGAATATTGAAACCTGTAAATTCATCTGAAACTCATGCATATTTTCATTATGTGTCAAAATTGTAATCTTAGTTCAAATGGAACATTATGTATTATTACAACTGTATACATCCTTTAAATAAGCATGATGTATCTTGTCTAATGCTGCAGGTGGCATGCATAATACAAAAATATAAAACTGTAAAATTAGGCTGTGTGACGTCGGAGCGCAAAAATGTGATTTCTCCTGTCCAACATAACCAGACTGTTATTTCCGGCGTGATGATCGAGTCTGTAAGACTGAAAATACTGGTTGAGGCCTGATTTATGGGACAAAAGGGCCCGGCTGGCTAATTAACATATGAACTCACACAAGCACATGAACTAACAACAAAGAACTCACACAAGAACATGGTTTAATGTGGATGTTTATCATTGACTGTTATGCTTTTGGTGTCATTTGAAATGTCTCAAAGTGAGTGGTACAGATATCTCATATCCAGATAGATAAAATAAAAGGTACTAATGTTTATAGAAGTTCATAGAAAACTGGTTTAGAGATAAGGCCAGATAAGGCAACCCCCCTTCTGTGGGATAGAAGCCATTTGAGGGTGGTCTCACCCCATCCCCCATGTCACCTGGTCAGGAGAGAATAAAGGAAGGTG
>FLSR01000671.1:393570-453018 GCA_900092035.1 Leuciscus waleckii
AATAAGATATAAACTTTATTTGAGTTTATTATATAATACACAGACACTATGCTATATAGGCTCTAGTAAACATGTGCGTGCGGCAGATGATGTAAACACAACCTGTATCAATGGATGACACGAGGAGGTCGAGAAGCACAAAGTGCTTTATGACCCAAAAAACAACACGTTCTAAAAGGAATTAAAACAAAATGTTTAAATACGTACGGCGGTAAAGTAGACCATGAACAACGATTTTAGATAAAACAAACTCTTCCAGGTATTACAAATATTCTGCAAGTTATAATGTATAAAAACAAAAATGTTGAAAGAACTTGTCATTGTTTGAAATGGTTTTATTGTCTGCCGAACACGCAGCCGCTGCTGTGATGCTGTACTTAGCTACGCTTCCAGTGTGAATACTTGCGAGAGTCTGCTGCTGCAGTGACGATGTAGTTGCGCGGACGCGCCGCTCGTGCGCCGCTCGTGCGCCGCTCACGCTTGCGGTGTGAAAGAGGGGTTAGATCGCGCCCGTGCCTCTCTCTCTCTACACACACACACACACACTCCAGCATCGCAATCTTGACATCGCAGCCTGTTCATTATGCTGCATTCACAGCAAACGCGAATAGAGCGTCAAATTCGCACAGAGCGAATAGGACGCGCGTAAGCGAGCGTTTGAAGCGAAATAGACTACACACGCGGTAATATGTTTTAAGGGGAAAGTACACACACAGTAGGCGGAAATATTAATAGGATTAAAAAACCGAAATAACCGACTTGGTAAAATTACGTCGGTTACAGGCTCTGAATTTCGGTTTCGATTACTTTTCGATTAATCATCCAGCCCTATGTTGTAGCAAATCTCGCGATATTGCAAAATCCCACGATATGATATATTATCTCACGATAAAGCGATAACGCAGCCATTTTCCCGTTTTTCTACAACCATGAGGCGAGCAGGATTTGAGGGGCATTGTTGTGTTGCCGAATTACTAAAAATCTGCTGTTGGGTAAGTACATTTTGTATTATAAATGTGACATTAGACATTTTTGTTATTACATTTTGTTATAGGTCGCGCTGGCGCGACCGCAACATTGGCCAGCAGCGAATGGTAAAAAAAAGAAAAAGAAAAAAGAAAGCGGAACGAAACTGCGCTACTCGTTTGTGCTTGACGGACCGTTTATTAGTTCGGACCATTTCGGATATTTCATGAGTCAGGAGACGTGTTGTGCATAAATGTTAACATATCCCAAAACGTTTCTGTGATTTACTGTGTTTATATCTTACACTACCATAAAATTAACTATTTGTGCAGGTGAGGTAATGCACAATGAAAATAGACAAGTATCAGGAAGGAGACTACCAGATTCCTCACCTATGGCCTCAGCTTTAAATACTTAAGTAATGCTTTATGGCCGTGCCTTTTTGCATAATGAATATAAATTCTGTCTGTATGCAAAGAATGAATCTTCTGTTTTTGATAATATTTGGAATGTATTGTGAGTGTATTATTGTCACTTGGAGGGCAGTTTATGTGCTCTCTATATTAAGGCAGTTAATGGCTCAGTTTGATCTGTTACAAAGTTGCTCTCTAACCATACTCTAAGATTACCAATTTTGTAATCACTTCAGTGAAATTTTTAAAACGTGATTTTGTTTGTTGTTCTTCACGAAATTACATTAAGTTGCAATTTTTCTTTCAGGGTCACATAACGAACAGCCATCTGTCAGACGTAGAATTCAGGAATCCTTCTAAAGGCCATCTGGCAGAACCTAAGAGACATTGCATTTGTTTCTTGTTTAATGTCCTTCACAAAGGTGTGTGTGCGTTTTTCTTTTTCTTTTTTTTACCATATAGTTATGGTGTTTATTGATTAAGGTGTCCTTTCTTACTAGGGATGTCCCGATCAGGGTTTTTTGCCCTCGAGTCCGAGTCATTTGATTTTGAGTATCTACCGATACCGAGTCCCGATCCGATACTTCTATAATATCAAGTCAAGTTTATTTGTATAGCGCTTTTCACAATGCAGATTGTATCAAAGCAGCTTCACAGTATTAAATTAAAATAATACAACAAAGTTTGTCTAGTTTTAAACTGGGAGAGCGAGTCTGAGCAACGAGCAGTATCAGGAAGACTATTCCAGAGTTTTGGAGCCGAATGTGAAAATGCTCTCCCTCCTTTTGTGGTTCTGGATATCCTAGGTATGACCAAAAGCCTTGAATTTAGTGATCTTAAAGAGCGCGATGGATTATAGGGCGATCGAAGATCCGTTAAATAGACTGGAGCTAGGCCGTTTAGGGCTTTATAAGTCAGTAGCAATACCTTGTAATTAATACGGAACTTCATAGGTAACCAATGCAGTGATGATAAAATCGGTGTTATATGATCATATTTTCTTGATCTCGTAAGCGGCGGCATTTTGGACTAACTGTAGCTTGTTACAGTTATAATACATAAAAAAAGAATAAAGATGAGCGAAAAAACTGATATTTTTTATTTAATTCACCTTATTTTAACATTCAACAACTCTGTTAACAAACAGAGCACTTCTGTGAGGTAGCTTGAACAATCAATTAGGATAAATAACATAAATTCTTCACTTTTGGACTTTAGTGCAACAGTAAATATAAAAAAAGTCTAATATATAAACAAATAGCACCTCAACTTAAAATACCCGGCAGCATGTAAACGAATAAAATATAAAAGTGCCACAGTGTTTGCAAAGCCAGTAATGTGCTTTTAGGAACTGCACTCCTAACTCTTACGCCGGTTTCACACTGCACGTGTTAGCAGAGCGTGCAGCGCGTATTTTTTTTCGCGCCCAAGTTAACAGATTAGAGCATTCACACCGCACGCAGAGGTGGCGCGGCAGTGCGTAGCAGAGCAGAGCAGCGCCGCGATCGTTTCGGCGCCGAGTCTATTTTTGCTGCGCCGCTTACGCTGAATTAAAGTGACAATGCATTGATCATGGCTAAAATACACCGCAGTTTTATCCAAAAAGTGCATTGATGATATCTATTGTGTTTTAAACAGTAAATCAAATGACCAACAGCAATTTAAAAAGAAAACAAATGTCCAAAAACAAACTTGTTGCCAGAACAATAAAAACAAAGATGAACCAAAAGTTATATAAATGAAATTATTAATAAAATAAGCTTCTTGACAAGTCTTTTATCTTGATGTATTTGAAAACGAAATAAAGCAATGCCAACTTATCCTTTATAGAGTACTCTGTCAGTACACAACCCGCGGTTCAGCCGCGCGTGACAAACGCTGCCAGTTGAAAGCAAAACGCGCGTGTCCTGCTCTTGCTCACCATACACACTGCTCCTGCGCTGCTTACGCTCTGCTAACGCGTGCAGTGTGAAACCGGCGTAACTCTGTGGCACCGCATAACTATAGATGTGTTAAAAAATAATGAGAATGTATATCCGAGTCCTGATCGGGAGGTAACGTCCGATTCCGATCGAGTCTGAAAACACGTGATCGGATCGGGACATCCCTATTTCTTACCTTAAATATTTTTCACCCATTTGTTTTTAATGTCTATTGTCTCCAGTTCCAAATTCTGCATTATCATCCCAGTCCCAGAGGACACCCCATTGTATGGGAGAACTTTGTGATTCGCATCTTAATTTATACACAATATACCTTAAATACAAACATACATTTTTCTAAATAATTGTTCATACAGTTACAAATTAGAGCCTATAATGTCTGTCATTGCTCAAGAAAAAGCTAAAGTACAGCCAGCTAATTTTATAGTAACTAAACTAATGCAGTATTACACTGTGAAGTGTACATTTGAACATCAGTCTTATCACTTCACAATTTAAAATATGTAGACCAGATGTAGCCAACCCTGGTCCCCGAGAGCCACTGCCCTGGTTGTTTTCCAACTATTCCTGCCCTTGCAGCTTCTGACTGACAGCACACCTAGTCCATTATTAGTCAGCAGGAAGTAGGGCAGGGATAGTTTGGAAACCAGCAGGAGAGTGGCTCTCGAGGACCAGGGTTGGCTACCTTGGATTTAGTCATTGTGAATTATTATATGGCTACAATAGTTGACTATATCCAATTGGATTACAAGAAGTCTAAATCTTTGCTACATCCACAAAGTAGTTAAAATAAAACAATATTGTTTACTGTTTTTATTTAACTACCCTCTTATTTAAGTTTTTTTTGTGTTTTGTTTTCATTAACAGAATTTCCTAATGTTGTCTTGCCTCTTGACCGCTGCATTCGGGAGAGAGCACAGAAGTGAGGGTATGTATGTTAAATGGTCTTTTCCAGCCATGGGGTTTCCTATCCAAAATTGAATTTACATTTGACAAATCTTTACATTTTGAAATAGCTGGCACCAGACCCTCAAGGAGCGCTTACCCCATGTCAACTGAAAGTGAAAGTAAGAAATATTATATATTTCTAATTATTGTGAACAGCGTGATTTTTTGTTTTGTTTTGTAAGATAAAATCAGAGATTGATTTGGTAAATATGTATGATGCTTAAAGACTGAGATGGCTGTTCACATGTGAAACATATAAATTAGCCAATTATCTTGAGAAAGCCTGGGAGAAGAGGAAAAAAGCTCTTTATCGAGATGATCTGTAGACGAGGATTTGTTTGTATATGCTGTGTGTGTGTATGCTGTGTGTGAACACAAATCATTCGGAGAAATACATGAATACAAAAATATGTACATACACATATGTGTATGTATATTATTTGTATTCATGTATTTCTCAGAATGATTTGTATATGCGACCGGAAGATGTTTGCTAAAGTTTGTGGTGTCTTGTAATCCCATGTGGGATGGGCCAAATGTTTGGCATGACACAGAAATACAATTTAACTAACTATATATGGTGTGTTTAAAACACTGGCTTATTTGGAGTTTGTTGTTAACCTTTGTTAGAAGTACAAGTATTTAACCAAGTATTGAATGATTATTGATACCATTGTTTTTGCTCGTTGTCAATTCAGTCTCCCCTGAATTGACCTTTACTTGGAATTTTTTTTTGAGGTGAAGTAATCCTGTGTAATTTCTTTCACAGAATCATGTCAAATGCCTTAATGGCGTTTTAATTTTCAATGTGAGCAGTGGTGGCCAAATTGAAAAGAAGTCATTCAACGCTACACGAACGCATTGTACGATGTAATTCAAGGTAATTTTGGTCTTAAGACATAAAAAAAAAAATCTCTTGTTCCTTGTCTAATATTAACGTAATTTTTATTGTTAACTTTTATCTATTCAGGGGACATTCTTTAAAAGACAGATTTTCTTTATCAGAAATGTCCTTTTCACTTTTACAGTTACACACGTATGAAGCGTCGGTCTTAAGGGCTTGGTATTGAAGAGGGCAAATGCTGGGTTTTTTTTTTGTTGTTGTTTTTTTCACTATTCGAACACATTTAATGGCATATTATAGAAAGACTCTAAAAATAGTTGACTGTTCCTGTACTTGTTATATTCTGGTTTGATTAATGTGTGCTTAACCTTAATGTTAAACTGTTAGAGAAAATGCCATTACCACAGAATTTACCACATTGTACTATTTGAATAGTAGCTGTTTAACAACTAGAAGACATATATTCACAATAAAATGTTGTGCTAAATTATAGCACTATTTTTTTGCTTTAGTCCACAAATAATGTGTTGATGTACACGTGCTTAATCCGTTTTAAAGACGTGCAGGTCTGACCGAACCGATTTTGGACCTTTTTAGAACCTTTGTGAAGTTGAATGTGTAAAAATAGCCTAAATGATTGCCTTTCACGATGTTACACAATATGGGTGTGATTATTTTATATGCAGGATTATATATACACATACATTTGGCAGCAACACATCTTATAAACATCCAGAAGAACTAAAAAAAAGAAACCCATTTAGACGTCCAGGGACGCGCAAAAAAGATGTGGAATTTACGGCCAGAAAAGACGTGGAATTCACGGCCAGATGACGTCAAAGACGTCGGTTCAACTTCCATTTTGGAACTATTTTTCAACCATGACGGGACGTGTCGGACGGACGTCTTTTCAACGGTCATTACACGTCCAAATGTTTGCTGGGTCTTCTCTTCTCCACAAAGTAGGCTAACAGAGATATGGAATTTATGATCCATAGTGTTTGATATTTTTTAAATTATGACTTTATGCCTAAACATACCTAGTCACAAAAAAACATTAAAGCTATCCCATGACTTTATTTCACTTATTCCTTTTAAAATGGTAAAGGGCTCATACTGTACATTTTTGGACTTCATGAACTGTTTTTACATAATCAAATGGAAGAGACACAATGTAACTCTTAACTCAATTGTGTATTTCAGATGCTGTCACAAATATAACCTCATCATCTGCAGAGATAAACTGCCACTCAGAATACACACATAATGAAGGACGTAAAGATAGGAAAATAGGGGATTATGAAGATATTTCACTGGAACTTGGTCTTCATTACATATATATCGTGTTCAATGTCAATTGTTATTTACTAATGTATTCAGCTAACAACTGTTATTAGAGCACTGTCATTTTTTCTACAATCTTCCATGTCAATAAAAAATAAATGTACCTACTTGACACAACATGCCGTTTTTGTTTTGTGTGTGTACCTAATTGACACATGCTGTGTCATTAAAAAAAAAAAAGTACCTAATTGACACATGCTGTTTAAAAAAAAAAGAAAAGTAAAACCCAAATAGAGGCAACAAGATATACGACCAGGCAGATAGAGAGACTAAAAAAACAATATTCATAATTTATAAAAAAAATTATAGTAATATTAATAATATGAAGATACTAATATACTAATATTAATGAAAATAAATATAGTTGAAAGATTATTTAACACAATTAAGGTCCTATATAACACTTTCAAAGCATGGTTCTTTATGGAACCTTATTAAAAAAAAAGGGTTCTGTTTAGCACCAAAAAGGGTTCTGCTATTGTTACAAGCCGAAGAACCCTAATTTGGTACTGTTTAGAACCATTTTTCTTAAGAGTGTAATTCTAAGATTGAGGGATATAGAACTATACATATTA
Organism: Leuciscus waleckii; assembly: GCA_900092035.1. Classification (NCBI taxonomy): domain Eukaryota; kingdom Metazoa; phylum Chordata; class Actinopteri; order Cypriniformes; family Leuciscidae; genus Leuciscus; species Leuciscus waleckii. The sequence goes on from FLSR01000671.1 coordinate 400,604, forward strand.
TTATATAAAATTAATAACCGTGCAAAACCCTTTCCCCAAAACTAAACTTTTTAAGCGTTGTAAATATAAATTCATGTTCCACGGTATCGAATCCTTTAAAGAAATCGATAAATAAAAAAACTGTCTGATTGTATCTTTGAATGATAATCTAATATAATTTTGGATATATGTTCCCTCAACAAATGCTGATTGAAACTGAGTGTTAGATGATTAGCCTTAACCATCATAGATTATCAAACTATCAAACTTTGTGAGTAATTTACAGCACAAGAGAAATGGGTCTGATAAAGGCTTAAGGAAAGTTTGTCAAAAAAAAAGTATTAAAAGGACACTGTTGAGCAGCAAACAGGTATTTGAAGCAGCTGATGTCTCGTGAGTCTAAAGAACCTCTCCATGCAGCTGGCAGTTGTGTGTAAAGTTGCATTTCAGCCACCTCTAACCAAAGATCACAAAGAGAAATGTTTAAAGTGGGTGTAGAAACAACATGAAGACTCATTTTTAAATAGTTTTATTCAATGACGAATGCCGTACTACAGTGGATGGTCTAGATGGATGGAATGGTCAGTTTATAAGTAGACCTGGCAAACTATTTAACAAACCTGTCTGAGATTGATACCAGTTATCTAAAAAGATATGGAGAAATAAAAAACAAACACTTTCTTTGAAAAACTCAAATCTAAATGTTTATTGTACTGAAATTCTACTGATATGTAACTTGCATAATAATTTTGAACACCGTGTATAAAAGGAACAGAGATATTGGTCTCCAATTATCTACTGACAGCAACTGTTTCTTGGGTTAAGGCAGCAAGGCTATAATCCTGTTTTCATTGTAGGGCATAAGCTCTCTTACTGAATGCATTCCAAAAATGCATTATATAATAATTTCCTTATATCCTTCCAAAAATGCTTTAAAAACTCGATAATTTACAATAAGGTTCATTAGTTAACTATGTTAGTTAACATGAACTAAGAATGAACAATACTTCAACAGCATCAATTCATCGTAGTTAATATTAATTTTAACATTTACTAATACATTATTAAAATCAAAGGTTGTACTTGTTAACATTAGTTAACCCACTGTGAACTAACATGAACAGCTGTATTATTATTAACTAACATTAACAAAGATTAATAAATACTGTAACAATTGTATTGCTCATTGTTAGTTCATGTTAGTTAATACATTAACTAATGAACCTTATTGTAAAGTGTTACCAAAAATTCTATTGTGAAACCGTCAATACCTGGTGATTTGCCGTTTTTCATTTGTTTTAATGCCAAATCAATTTCCACTAAAGTCGACTTATCATCAGTTAGGTATTTGTCATCATCATTTAGTTTTTTATATCTTTAATATTTTAAAATACAGAATCACAATCCGCCTTTTTATTAGATAGATTTATAAAGGTTACGATGAAAAGTCAAATTTCATTCTGAGTTTCTTTTTGATCATCAATTATAATATCATTAATCTCAAGCTTATTATTTTTTTTCTTTGTATTGGTTTTGTTTTTCAAGGCCGAAAAAATATGAACTTTTTTTTCCTTTTTTAAATCCACCGGGCTCTTGAACGGATTTAAGCTCCATTTGCTTTTTCTGAGTACAACTAATTGAGATCGCAATGCTTGTAGTTTTGCTCTGTTTTCTGGTGATACTTGTGTATTAAAGGTATAGCGGAGGATTTTCCCGAATTTTAGAAAAGAACCGCCCTCTCCACTTTTTGAAAAAATGCACATGCGCAACACTCTACCTGCTCCCCAGAGGGAATGCCTATTAAACGCTAGCATCGCTAATCATAGCTTACATTAACTTTTACTAGCAGTGATTTTAATGGATTTCTCCAAATAGCATGCCAAACTTTACCTGTCGAGTAGAAACTTCGCGACTGAGGCATCAGTGGGAAGCCCAACCTGTACTTTTAGCGCATGCCAGCGTGTGAAATATTCTCCCAAAAACACTGGTCTTGTTTCTTTCTTCAGAGGCCTTTCTCTTCTTGTCATACAATTCGTAGACACTTTTTTCTCTTGCGACCCTCAGACATTTTGAAAAAACCCGGTGAGAACGGCGAGCTTCAATGAAAGGCTGAAACCATAGCTCACCACACATATACACCTGAAAGTGCGCATGCGCAGAAAGGACGAGCATGTACGACGGCCTTACGTAAACATATCACCAGAATGATTGACAATTAGGAGGACCAGTAGTCTTGATGATCCACGCGGAAAAAGAAAATCCTCCACTATACCTTTAACTGCCAATAAATGTATTTCCTCAATCAGTTCCTTTAGTTTTTGTTTTGTCGTCACTGATAAGAATTTTCCTATATCAATGGTTATTTGTTTGACCTTAAATTTAAACCATTCCCATTTATTCATGCAAGACATAAAGCTTTTCAATCTCTTCAATGATTTGTCACCTGTTGACAAAAACTATAATTAACAAATCATTATTGAACTTCCTTATATATTACCATTTTATGGTATACACAAACAGTGATTGACTGACGCAGAAATCTAAATGAAATTCAATTACGTCAAGGCTGTATTGTGATTGATTATCAAAGCACACGTGATCAAGTTAGCCATTGCGCTTAATCCAACGGTAGAGCCACGGACCCTCGTATCTCTCAATAATAAAACCATCTTGGCATACGCTGATGACGTATGATGTCTGCGCGAGCAAGGTGAACAGAAGTATGGAAATACATTAGTTGACAGGCAGGTGGGACATTCTATCATTGCATTCGGACCTACGAACATTTTTGGTCTTGAGACCAGACACCCAGGATAACAAAAAGTGTTTATAAAAAAAATTGCCTACCCTACCTTTAAATCCACTTTGTGGATTTGTTTTTTTGCAATTTTTCTGCTTACTGTACATATAAAATACTAGTAGTTTATATCAGTTAATCCCATATTCATAACTGGGACCACAAATTTGTGATCCGCAAAATCAGACTAGTAGCACAGTCGGAATAAAAAAAGTCATATGTAACCACGTCAATCGCAATGAATTGGCTACATTAGATAATTTCATTTGGATTGTAAGGGGTGGTTTAAACCTTTTCTAATCCAGTCGAGAGGACGTTAACACTTGATCGGACTGAAACCAGAAACTACAAAAGTACTGTGCATGTGCAATGACGTAGAAATGGCGTAACGACGTATGAAGTGTGGAACGAGTGTTTGTTGTTGCTGAATGAAGTGCAAAAAATAACTTATTCTAAAATTCTCCTTCCACTCATCGTCTTTAAAGTGGAGCAGGACAACGTCTCACCAGTTCTTGTTTTGGATTCTCATTCGCAGATGTCTCGCTTTGGGCGTGGGAAGGGGTGTTTCTACTACTTGATAAATATTAACAGCACGGCACAGCGGTTCATGTGCTAGTCGTCTACTAATTAAGACTTAATAAATATTAAGTCTGCTTTTTAAAACAAAGAAAAGCAGCAATATAGGAGTAGCTCAAACAGCTGGAAACTAGCCTAGTGTAGTGAGCACATGACAAAAAAAAAAATCATATTAATATAGACCTATAAATATAATTACTGTGATAATTGTTATATTGGAATTACTCTATAGTGATAGATACCCCTTTTTTATATTTGAGCCCTTGCCCTTGAAAAACTCTCTGCAAGGCCCTGTATAAATTGGATTGATGCACCCAATCCAAAGATGACCTCAAGGCTAGATTATTGTATTGCTCTACTTGATGGTTGCCCTGCACGCTTAAACTCCAGCTGGTCCAAAACGCAGCAGCTAGAGTTCTTACTAGAACCAGGAAGTATGACCATACTAGCCCGGTTCTGTCAACATTGCATTGCATAGTTCCCCTGTACTTGAGCGAGCTATTAACGCATTATAGTCCTTCACGTCTCTACAATCTCAAAACAACTGCGGGGAGTATATCCTTTTCCTATTTAGCACCTAAACTCTGGAATAGTCTTCCTAGCGTTGTTCGGGATGCAGACACGCTCTGTCAGTTTAAATCTAGACTAAAAACACATCTCTTTAACCTGGCAAACACAACACATTATCAATTTCTATTATTCAAATCATGACTGTTAGACAGCATAAATTAGGTCAACCGGAACCGGGAACACTTCCCATAACACCTGATGCACTCGTTACATCATAAGAAGAATGGCATCTACGCTAATATTAGTTTCTATGTTTATCCCGAGGTTTTCCCTAGTCAGCCGGAACCCGGCCATAATCATATCAGATGAAGGACATGTGCCTGGACACGACGACAACGCAGCCCTGAAGAGTCAGCAAAGACCGTTTCAACTAGACTATCCCCTGCAAAGGCCTCATCGACACAACAAAAGTTGTTTTTCTTCACGACCCCAAAATTATTCCCATTCACACGGATTAACAGAAACGGCTAAAAACGCTGTATTATGCATGCCAGGCAAGTTCTTGGCGATGTCACTTTGTTAAGAAAGACTACATGGCCTCGCACATTTTATTTTTTACAATGGAATGAATTAATCAAAAACTTACTTAAGATGGACAGTGACTCACTTCTAAAGCTACTGTACAGCCCAAATAATCTGTTGCATTAATTTCCTCTTATCACTGTAAAGCTGCTTTGAAACAATCTGCATTGTATAAAGCGGAATATGAATGAGGTGGCTTGACCAGAGACTGTGCACCAATTTTCATGTTCAACACCACACGAAGCAGATGAATGTCCTCCCCACTAAAACATGACCTTTTGTGCCTGAACAAGCACGTATGAACAACGCAATATATTACAAAATACAATTAACGTAAAACATTAAACGAACTGACCTCCATCGCCGCTCTGTATCTGACTGAACTCAAATATCCCTCCTGGTCCGCATCGATTTAAACTGGGTGCTCACGTGTGCCAAACTCGCCACCAACTGGAAGGGGTTGGACATTACACCCTCAGTGTAATGTTTAGTTTAAAGTTTTTGATATTTTCTGCCTTTACCACATGTGTTGTTGCATGATTGTTTATTAACTAAATTAATTACAGTAATACTTGCATATGACAACGTAATGAACACTGTTTCAAGGTCCAAGTCTCTACTTAATTTCAAGTGAGAATACAGAATCTCAACAGCAGTTTATGAGCTCATTTATAGCACACCTTCAAGCTAACCTTTTAAAAATTCCCTACAGTCTCTGTGCTCACATCGTCCTGGACACCAGTATTTTAACGATTCATTAAAAAAATTTAACAAACTCGACCGAGAGATTCAGTATGGAGATACAGGTTAATATCAAGGTTAATATTTTAGTAGTATTATAACACTTTGAGTGTATATTAGCACTATTTGTTGTGTTTGCTTGTGGGATCTGACAGAGAGCTTGCACCCAGAAACGGTGATGCGTGACAGACTAAACAAGCTAATTGAGAATTGCCAAATGTTAATGGTTGGCATCAACTACTGAAACTATTGTATCGTGACAACCCTATTGCTTACCATTGTCTCAAAAGAAAAAGTTTTTTTTTCATAAAGGATGTAGACACATATCCTGACAGCTATCTAAATGTTGCTACTGTTTATTCCTGTGAAAAACAGGATGTTTTCTACAGGATGTTTTCTGTTGCTTTAGTGTTTTTGAGAACCTATACCAATGGAGAACAACATGTTGCAACACTCACTGTTTACAGGAAGTGACAGGAAATTCACATATCTGTATTTTACCAGCACTCAATCAGTGGTATAACACTGTGTGTCCATCACATTTCCTGTGTTAGTTTCAGTTGCTTGCAAACTCAATGTATTACAATAACAACAAACCTGGCATTGTAGGAGCTGGAAGTCTCTGGCCGTCTGCTGTGAGAGTTCCCTCATATGCAACAGTTATGTCATAGACAGCATCCAGATGTTCCTTCATAGTCTCAATGGCAACGTGTGACGCTTTCATTCTTGGTGTTAAATGTGCTTCAGCACCGAAAGTCCTGCAACAGGCAAGACAACATGACTATTACAAGTAAATTTAGTTTGAGAAACAGTGATCTAGTATATGGGGACAACATCTAGAAATGTGAGCTATTTATTAGTGATGGACGGTATATAGTGTTAGGCTTACAATGCTTTTGGGAAAGGCTGCCCAAGTACAAAGTAAAAACAACTGTCACCGACTGTCTCTATGATATACTTACTGTAGTTTTAAAGGGATAAATGAAACATTTTGTTGTTTCCTTTATGTCTTTTTGTACTATTTTTGCAAGAAAGTTTTGGTTGCATGGGTTTTCAATGGATGGACAAAATGATGAGAGAATATAAAAAATATATTAATTTGTTTTCTGAAGATGAACGATAGTCTTGATTTGGAATAACATGAGGGTGAGTAAACAATGACATAATCTTCATTTATGGGTAAACTATCCCTTTAAGATTCTTTTGAGAAATGCAGCCATGGCTGATTAATTGACAAGTTAACTGAAATTGCCATTCCACTGAGTTTCAGTTCAAAGTCTACAGATATGTCGAATAATTCTGTTTTCAAATATCAAATAGAAGCGAATTCTAAGTAGATTTTAACTTGAACAAAGGTGTTCACTCTTGCAAATTTTCATTTAATAAATTCACCCTAAAATGCATATTATAGATCTTATTGTGAATATATTTTGTACATACATTACAATCATTGTGATTTATATAAAAGAGTTCATATCTGAAGGGCAGCTTAATAGAGGAAAAACAATACCTTCTTTAGAGGCAAACGCTTGACTGTCACTGATTACTTTCTTGAGCTCAGGGTTGTAACGGGTTCCCTCTGGGAAAATGACAAGATACATCTGTGTAGAAAAAAAAAAGTGGAACAGAGTCATAAAAAAATTCACCACTTACTACTCTTAGTGAATTATGAGTATCACAGTCGTGGGACAGGGCAATTCTAGGTAGACATTACTCAGTTGTGTCACAGAGAAAAAATGCAAAACTCGGGAATATCAATATGGGAAAGGGACGCAGAATACCATTATCCCCTTGCTCATGAAGAAAGAGGAAGGGCTTGGCTCCAACAAACAGTAATACAGGAACATTTATGACACAGCTGGATAGCTCAAATAGTGTCATGGGAAAAAACTATTTTAGTCCCAAAAATTCCATACAGGCACAGAGATAAGTAGAGGGCACTTTTCATTGTCTGGAAAAAGGTTACGTTAATATTTTTTACAAAAATTATATAATACAAAAATAACAATAAATATATTAATTCATTTAACATTAATTTAACCCCTCTCTGCAACCATGTAGCTCCATTCTGGTAAAAAAAATAAAAAAAATAAATCTAAAATCAATTTATTTTTATTTTTTTTTGTTCAAAATTTAGACACAAACCAAACTATTTGATAAATTATAATCTAAATTAATTTAGAGTCTAAAATAAGTGCAAAATCAAGGATTAGATTGACAGCTTCATGTTGTGTGTCAATATCAAAAAAAAAAAAAAAAAAAATAAACCTAATGTGATAAATTTTAAATTTGTGATAAAGCTAATGTGATAAAATTGATACTTGTTATCAGGGACCAAGCACTGAAAATGTGCATGGCTTTATTGTTCTCCTAACCCCCAATTTCCACCGGCTGCGTTACGCTCCGGCACGGCGGCGGAGTCAATAGGTTTCCATTAAAGTCAATGAGTGTATTTCCACTGAATGCGGTACAGCTGCGTTCCGACTCCGGCAATCCGCAGCCCTCCGTAGCAGATACGCAGAGCTTCTATTTTTGCCTGATGCCGGAGCACTCCGCAGCACTACAGGGCTGATTAAGAGTACGCAGGACAGGAAGTCGAGTGACAAAACAGAACAGCCAGAAACAAAATAAAAGATCCGTTTAATTTTCAAAATAAAATACACCGCGCTCATATTTCCCTACACTACACCTTGAAAACGTCATAATGGGCGGAGACAGGCTTGTTGAAGTTTTAACATCAAATCTGTGTGTGAATCAAAATCCACAGAAAAGAGAGATCGGTAGGTAATTCAGAAAAGAGTTCTATCCTATACTCCTCCGGATGGAAAACTGTTCCTGGTTTGGTAGTTCTGTTTATAGAAACTACATATAGCGAGATCAGACCAGAATTCGCGAGATTACATGGGGCCTCGTGACGTCAGCTGTCAGTCATGACCGCAGCCGTTGCGCAACAAATCCGGACCTGGTGGGTATTGACGGACGACGGAACACGGAGCTGTCACGCAGCGGAGCCGTTCCGCAGCCGTTACGCATCTGGTGGAAATTAGGGGTAACCGATGTAGTATACATGCCAGACCAGTATGTGGCGCTGTAATTCTGCCACAGACATAACTTACACTAAAAACGGAGAAGAAGACTTAAAGCATGCGCATAAACCTTGCGCGCTGTATACAACAATAATATTAGGCACAGTAGCTTCTTTTTTTCTTTTTTAATCAAGAACTTTGTTGAACAATATGAAAAACCATAAATGTAGTTGCTGTGACTTAACGGTGTCTGACTAGTTGACACTTGGTGTGATGACATCATCGTTTCACAAAATATACGGATTGGCCGTACACACGAAAACGCAAGGGCGGCGTTTTCAGATTTATCCACCTTGGGACCCGGTTTCAAAAAATAGCGGTTTCGGTCTCCGAAAACGCCGGATCCGTGTGGACGAAACACCAATACGATAAAACATTTATACGTATACAGCGAAACGCGTCTCCGTGTGGACGGGCCCTTAACCTCTTGAGGCGCACCCCCCTTTTGAGCCCAAAACATGAAAATGACATGCTTGGACTCAAATGTTTGGCTTTCCTAAACCCTTTGGAGAATAAGCATAATTGTGGTATCATTTGAAAGACGACAAATAGAGCTTTATTTTCGAGTTTAAGAATTAATACAAGTAAAAAAATAAAAAAATAAAATAAAAAAAGGATAGACATGCTGAAGTATTTTGGAATGGAAAAGTTTTTTGCATACCATCTTTTTATCATTAAAAATAAAAATAAAGGCGCCTGTGACAGCAAGAAATACACTGGGCCCAAAACCACAAGTCTTAAGAAGTTATGTTTCAAGTTTATACAAAAAAAAAAAAAAAAAAAAATCTTCCCCCCCCTTCTTTCCTGAAATGCCTCTTCTCCTCGCTTCTTTCCTGACATGTCCTCATAAGGGAAATAGGACATTTTTGGGTGACGAGGATTTGTTTTTCAAGGGATGCGGAAGAATAACAGTGATGTGACAGTGAAAGGTGCACCTGTTAGACAAGATCTGCCTGCTGAATGGTCCACTCCAGACAGCTGTACAAAATAATAACGCTGCCTCTATTGTGCACATGTGAAAGGTAAACCGCACACACGTTTTGGAATCGTCTCGTCATTGGCTAAAAGTTTTGTCCGTCGAAATTTACTACAATGACAATGGAGAATATGCCTGGAGATGGAGAATATGCCTCTCAAGGCGTCACAAAATCCAACAGCACTGCTTGGATATTATAAGTAAAACTGCTGCCCTATTTTAAAAACATAGACTTTGGAGGAAGGTTAATTTGTTTGTGAGAGTCTAATGTATATGATCGTATACAGTTTTACAACAAACCGTGCTCACATTGCATAATTTCTAAAAGAACGACGATGGAGAGCAGATTGTAAACAATGGACAATATATCAATATTTCACAGACAATAAGTGCTTTTGGATGTTTTTCAATGGATGCTTGTCATGAACCTTTTACTCAAGTGCGACGGATTGGATTCATCTTGCGATTGCCATTTCAAAAAGGTATGAAGTCCCGTTTTGATTTTGCATGTTGTCATTTGCCCTCCCGACACAAATGACAATATTATTACGATATTACTGTTGCTGGAGCATATATCTTAAAACAAACACCGTCGATTGACACTAAACCATTAGAACTTTAAAATGATGTATAATTTGTTATCATTCTCAATATTTTTAGACAGTATTCTGTATAGTAAATGTATTCCATGTAGGGCTGGGCGATATGTTAAAAATATTCTAGCGATAATTGCCTTAAAAAATATCGCGACATCAATTATATCGTCTAACCGAAACTCGCCCCCACCACGCCCCGCCCCTTCCCTCGGAGGAGACAACACTGCCGACATTCACTGTAAACACACATCATGTTGAGTTTGACTGCACTTTATATAAATGATAGCCTGCGATTCAGTAAGGTTAATTTAATGATTGAAACGTTAAAGGTTTTACTTTAGTTAGTTTAAGCTTAAACTAACATAAAACATCAGGTTTTTTGTTATAGTGTTGCTAAGAATTTCCACACTGTTCATACCCAATTTGTGTTAGAAATGAATTTCATTTTGTGAGGAGAACAGTTGAATACAACTGAACAGAACAAAACTCAATTTGGCGATTGCAAGAATGATAAATGCATGATGATGTCATGTTGAATGGGTCTTGCCTATTTTTTTTTTCATAAAGTCCGATTTTTCTCTTTCTTTTTGTCGTTATCGCCATAAATCCGATTTTTCTCTTTCTTTTTGTCGTTATCGCCTGAGTAGACATTTCATGATGATCATTTAAAATTCCTTAATTATAACGTGCAGTGCTGTTTTTAAACTTGTATTTAAGCTATGTGGCATTTGTTATTTGTCTAAAATCAGGGAGGGATTACAAATTAAATGGTTCATTCTGCTTGAGCAAAAACGGTAAGGTTATATTTCTTTCTAGTTTGAGTTCCAAGGTCTCCTTATAGGGCGCTTATAACGAAATCAAAATTACAGCTTTATTTATTTAGAAATAGAAGTGATTAAAAATGATATTGGAGTAAGCAAATTTTATTTTATTTTTTTATCTACAGCAACTCTCTCAATATGCTATAGCTTAACAGAGCTGCCTGGAAACTCTGAACTGGTGCATGTGATATTCAAAGCACCACAATTGCTTCATCCGTTTGCAAAATAACGAAACTGTATTTGTAAAATAATTTTAATTACAAGACCGGAATAAAATAGACCTACTTGATATTTTATTACTTTTTAAAATGGGAAATATCATCGCTATTCCGAATTTATAGGATATAGTAATTCACTTAAAGGGATAGTTCACCCAAAAATGAAAATTACCCCATGATTTCTCACCCTGAAGCCATCCTAGTATGTGACATTCTTCTTTCAGACGAATACAATCGGAGTTATATTAAAAAAATCTCCTGGCTCTTCCAAGCTTTGTAATGAGAGTGAATGGGTATATTTTTTTGGAAGTCCATCAAAGCGCATCCATTTTCTCCCGATATTGTCGATGATCGTCTGGTAACTGACTGTTATAATCGAAATCGCGATACTTGCCAGAAACTGTCGATATACGATAATATCGTCAAACCGCCCAGCCCTAATTCCATGGTAAACAGTGGCGTCAAGCCTGAGGATGGGACAGTGCGCGTCAAGAGGTTAAACCCCCTTTCTTCCCCATTCTGATGCTCAGCTTGAACTAGATCATCTCAACCATGTCTACATGCCTAAATGCATTGAATTGCTGCCCTTGATTGACTGATGGATATTGACTCACAGGTGTGCCCAGTTTGGTCTGAGATGATAGTTTCTTTTTCATGGCTCTCTCATCAAAGGTGGCACTTCTCTTCACATACACACTTCCATGCTGTGAATGACACAAAAGTTATATAGCCAGAAACACACAACCGGTCTTATTTATAAAACACTAGCAGAATGAAACTTCTGTGTAAATTGTTTATAAAACCATTCAATTCAATCCTAATTTATCTAAGAATGCATTTTTGCAATATTTACATAGAAATGTATGTGGTGTTTGTGTATGTGTGGGACAGTTTACTAGAATTAGATGTGTACTCTACCTGTGAGAAATACCATCCATACAAAGGAAGCCACTTCAGACCATCTTTCAGGACATATCTTACGTGTCCAAGTGCATTTTGTCGAATGGCTAACATGTCAGCAATAATCCAATCAGCTACAATAGAGAACATAACCCTTACAAATGGTACAGTGATGTGTCAGATACAATGATACACAGACATATGTACCAAAGTACTTAATAACATTGTACATATATTTAAAAAAAACATGGTTTTGCCATTGTATGAATCACAAAGATTTTGTAATGTTTATAGATAAGATTATTATTGAATGCAAAACAGAGACTTACCTGTGGATTGATGGTTTGACAGATAAACCACATTTTCCTTCTTTGGTATATTCCCATAAATGACAATCTGTACAGAGATTTACATGAACTTTTTAATACATTAAACAACAAAGCAAAGGCATAGTTAGAATGAACTTGACTTAACAATAGTGTATGAAAAAAGGTAATCTTGATTCTAGCATCATAGTGAATGGAAAATTGTCTTTTGTTCAACTACATACAGTGAAAATCACAAAAGCAGGAGTGGGATATGGCTCTATATCAGAACGACTGTGGTTTGGCCATAGACACGAGGTCGCAGGCCATGCGCCGTAGGTGACGGTGACAAATGCAGGCATACAGAACATACAGATGGTAACATAAAAATGTCCACATTTAAGATTTCAATAATGGGAATGAATGGGCTTAAATGAATGAATGTAAATGAATGGGCTTAACACCTTAACCAGCACCCCCCACAAGGCAAAAATGACATCCAAAAAGAAGACCCAGACCCAGATCCCTTGTGGTGACTCAATATAGAGTTCTCAACGGGTCGGGTCGGCCCGACAAACCCGACGGGACCCGCGGGTTCGGGTGGAAAATATAAGCAAATGACTCGGGTCGGGTCGGACCTCGGGCTTAATCTTTTCCGCTAAGTAAAAAAAACAAAACATTTATTAATCATCGCTGCAGTTCACCGTAAAGAAAGTCTGGCTGCTGCGTGCAACGTGCATCATGGAGAGGGGCGGGGGCAGATGCCGCTGTGCACGCCTTTAGCCTGGAGAAGAAGATGGAGTTGGTGAAAAGTAAACTTGCCGCAGGTGAATTCACCGTCGCTACTACAGCCTATTTATATATATTTAAAGTTTATTGTTTCAGTTGTTTGTATTGTTAAAAGGCTTGAACAATAAAGGTTGATTTGAATTCGCGTCTGCTGGTCATGATAATACGTGTATGAGAAAAAAAAAAATTTCCGACGCGGCGTCGTGCCGCGGGCCGGGTTCGGACAGGTAATCATGTTGATGTGTCGGGTTACATCGGGTCCGGGCTTTAAAAGCCACGGGCCGGGTCGGGTCGGGTTGTAATTTTCAGGCCCGTTGAGAACTCTAACTCAATATAGCGATATGCAATATTATCGCCATAAAAAAAAAAAAAAAAAAACATTTTACATTTATTTTCTTTGCTATAATAAATAAGTGCTACGATGTGGTCAGCAGCCACGAAGACGAAGGAGATTACAAAAAAAACACTGAATGAACATGCAGGAGAATAACACAAACCACACAATGCATAAATGAGAAGTGACCAAGAACAACTGAAACAGGCTTATATAAACAGGGGTAGAACAAAGGAAAATAAACTAGACGTGAGAAATGTATACACAATTATAGCAACAAACGGACATAATTGGTAACCAATAAACTGGAAGTAAACAGAGCAGGAACTAAAGGAAACAGAACAGAATTAGATTACTGTACTAATAACTCTCTCTAAAAAGTATTGCATTACTTATTACTAATTTCTTTCTAAATCCCATATCACCATCAACCATTTGAACAATATAAAGATAGACATGAAACTGCTCTTTAATTATTTTTAAATAAATACTATAAAATTGCATAAACCATCTCTTTAACTGACCAAAGAATTTAAAGGGAGAAAATGTTTATTTTATATAGAATTGTTCTGTAGTCTATGACGGAATTACATTAGAAGTAACTAATTAAATTACAAAGAAATTAAGAGTAACTCCTTACTTTACTTTTTGAATGAAAATAAATTAAAATTACAGTAATAATTAATTAGTATTACACCCAACATTGATTATGCAATTGCAGTGTAAATCCATTCATAATACATCTGAGCTGCATTAAACAGTACGTGTAAATACAAAGAGGTATTTTGTTGATATACTGATTTTTTTTAATGAAAATAAATTAAAATTACAGTAATAATTAATTAGTATTACACCCAACATTGATTATGCAATTGCAGTGTAAATCCATTCATAATACATCTGAGCTGCATTAAACATGGTTTAACACATTATAAGTATGGAACTTATAGAAATTCTGTGCTAAAATTATAGACAATATAGGCATTGATATATTCAGGATTTATAAATACATTTTCTGAGTGACTGCTAACTATATATTCAGATTTACATTTATATATTCAGAGTTATAACTATATATTCAGGCTTATAAATATATACTCAGATTTGTATCTATATAATCAGATGCACATTTATATATTCACAATTTACATGTAATTCTTTCCTGTTTGGCCCCCCATAACACACACACATATATATACACTCACCTAAAGGATTATTAGGAACACCATACTAATATTGTGTTTGACCCCCTTTCGCCTTCAGAACTGCCTTAATTCTACGTGGCATTGATTCAACAAGGTGCTGAAAGCATTGTTTAGAAATGTTGGCCCATATTGATAGGATAGCATCATGCAGTTGATGGAGATTTGTGGCATGCACATCCAGGGCACGAAGCTCCCGTTCCACCAAATCCCATAGATGCTGTACATGTACACACACACACATTACAATTTTGATACACATATCCAAATACATTATTTACACTAATAATAGTTGTTCGAAAGGGAGTGGAAAGAAGTATAACTTATTTGCTCCCACCACCAATTCCTTCCCATATATTACCCCATATAGCCGCTGCCATTAACAGTTAAATTAATAATAATTTTTTTGTTTTGATAATATTTATTTGATATTATAGTTTCATTATGCTATTATATTACATTATGCTGTCTCAATAATCACAATAATGCTATAATCCTCATTATCATAAACATTAAAATATGTCCCGATATTTATAATAATCACATCATATATAAAATATAACCATATCCTAGCATATTGTTTAATCACAGTTTTACAATAACAACAGTAATATCAATAATAAATAATAATAATCATTATCATTATTTACTCAGCTATGTATACATATCCCGCTCTATTGTAATTATGTCACCATTTACAATATCAGATACTGTAAATAATAAGAACCTTTTATAATCATCAATACTTCCGTCATTTTACAATAACCAGCACCCCCTAATCACAAACACAAAAACACCCAGATCCCTCACTCAGCCCTATATTTTGTCAACACCATTTCTTTTGAATTTTAATTTTAATTGGTGAATATTTGGGCATTGCTTGAGCTGTATCCCCAAACCATTCCAAAGTCTGACACCACACACAGACACACACAAACTTTTCCTGGTGGTTCTCACCGCCTGGACTTTAAAGTTACCACATCCCCTCAGGTTGTAGCCCCCTTCTCTTCCTATAAAGAACTTTTGAATATTACCTGGCAGATAATTTTTGTTTACTTTATACAAGAATTGAGCAGTATAAAAATCAACTAGATCAAAAAGTTTAAAAAGTTTAGATTGCAGAAATAATATGTTTGTGTGATCAAAATATCCCACCTTGTGTATGATTCTAACTGCTCGTTTTTGGAGTAAGAAGAGGGTATGTAGTGAACTTTTATACTTATTGCCCCAAATTTCTGTACATAAGTTAAATAGGGCAAAACCAGTGAACAATACAATATACTGTATATAGTGCATGATATTACAAGACATATAATAAAGACATATTTAAATGTATTAATTATAGAAGTACTTTTAGATACTTTACCTTGTATGTATCTGTGGTTTCCAGCTTAATTTACTATCAATAGTTATTCCCAAGAATTTAATTTCTGACACTATTTCTAATGCAACACCATCAATACTTAATAATATTTCTGCGTTTTCTTTATAATTACCAAACATCATTACCTTCGTTTTATTTAAATTAATAGGCTAGGCTATGCAAAATAGGCTATGCATTGTTTAAATCCTTTTGATCTTTCATAAAAAAAATGTGCAAAAATCGAACCTTTCATTGAAGGAAAATAATTGAAAGTGGGGGGGAAAATCACATTATGAAATAGCCTAAATGTTTTTCTCCAAAACACATTGGCCACAATTATTGGCACCCTTTTATTAAATACTTTTGCAATCTCCTTTTGCCAAGATAACAGCTCTGAGTTTTCTCCTATAATGCCTGATGAGTTTGGAGAACACCTGACAAGAGATCAGAGGCCATTCCTTCATACAGAATCTCTCCAGATCCTGCAGATTCCCAGATCCATGTTGGTGCTTCTTCTCTTCAGTTCACTCCACTCATCAGGTCAGGGAACTGGGACGGTCATGGCATTTTGTGCTTCGTAACACACGTTTGTTTTGAATCGTTGTCCTGATGGAAGATCCAACCACAGCCCATTATAAGATTCCTAGCAGAAGCCGTCAAGTTTAGATTTTTTATCTGTTGATATTTGATAGAATCCACGATGCCATGTATCTGAACAAGATGTCCGGGACCTCCAGCAGAAAAATATGGCCACAACATTAAAGATCCAACGGTATATTAAATTGTACACATGGGGTACTTTTTATCCTTGTGTGCACCAAACCCATCTAGCGTGTTTGCTGCCAAAAAGGTTCTTTTTTTTAAGTTTCATCTGACCACAGAACCCTGTGCTGTTTGAAGTCCAGTCGTGTCTGACAACTGAATATGCTGGAGTTTGTTTTTGGGAACGAGGAGGATTTTTCTTGAAACCCTCCCAAACAACATGTTGTGATGTAGGGGTTGTTTGAGTTTTATTGAGGCTTTCTGACCCAAAGACTCAACTAATCTCTGCAATTCTCCATCTGTGATCCTTGAAGAGTCTTAGGCCGCTCAAACTGTCCTCTTCACCATGCATTAAGACAATATAGACACACGTCCTCTTCCTGGCAGATTCGTAACATCTTTAGTTGATTGGAACTTCTTAATTATTGCCCTGATGGTCAAAATGGGGATTTTCAATTCTTTAGCTATTTTCTTACAGCCACTTTCTATTTTGTGATGCTCAACAATGTTTTGATGCTCATCAGAACTATATTCTTTGGTTTTACTCATTGTGATGGATGATTAAAGAAATTTGGCCTTTCTTTAAATATGTTTCCTCATATTTAAACTCCTGTGAAACAAGAATCATAGCTAGACAATTTCATGTTCCTAGTCACCCTGGTGTGCTAAAAAAAGGTCAATTTTAATGGGAATATACTAAAGAAATATTTTACTTCTTGGGGTGCCAATAATTGTGGCCAACGTGTTTTGGAGAAAAACTTTCAATTATTTTACTTCAATGAAAGGTCCGATTTATATATGTGATGAGTATGAAACCTGATGAACATTATACTCATCTTCAGATGTTTTAAACTTGTTCTGCAGTATAGGTTGAATTAAGCAAACAATTGTGAGAATTCATGCATTTCTCCTTTCATTTAGAATATACAGTATATATATATATATATATATATATATATACAGTATATAGAGTATCTCACAAAAGTTTCTCACATTTTTTGGTATATCTACTCAAGGGACAATACTAAATGAAACTTGGATATATTTTAGAGTAGTAAATGTGCTGCTTGTATAGCAGTATATATTTACTGTCCTCTAAAAATAACTCAACATACAGCCATTATTGTCAAAATAGCTGGCAATAAAAGTGAGTACACCCAGGTGATAATAGCTGTACGTCGTTTAACCATGCAAAGCATCATGTCCTATTCATCATGTTCATGTTTTTGTCTGCTTGACAGGACCATACAAACTGTTGTATCTTGTATTAGAGCAGTTAAAATTTGTGCTTTGAGTACAATTATCTCCTACTGACCACTGGATGTTCAACATGGCACCTCATGGCAAAGAACTCTCTAAGGATTTGAGAATTAGAATTGTTGTTCTCCACAAAGTTGACCTATGCTATAAGAAGATTGGTAACACCCTGAAACTGAGTGTTTTTACAGAGGTTTTCCAAGACGGGTTCCACTCATAACAGGCCTCGCAAGGGTCAATCAAAGAAGTTGTGTCCTCATGCTGCACGTCAGGTGCAGAAGCTGACTTCTAAAAACAGACGCATGAGTTTTGCTAACATTGCTTTAGAGGTTGCAGAAGCGGAAGGTCAGCTTGTCAGTGCTCAGACCATACACCGCACACTGCAACAATCGGTTTGCATGGCCATCATCCCAGAAGGAAGCCTCTTCTGAAGCTCACAAGAAAGCCTGCAAACAGTTTGCTGAAAGCAACCTGTCCAAGAGCATGAATTACTGGAACCATGTCCTGTGGTCTGATGACACTAAGATAAACTTGTTTGGCTCAGATGGTGTCCAGTATGTGTGGCGACGCCCTGGTAAGGAGTACCAAGAAAATTGTGTCTTGACTACAGTCAAGCATAGTGGTGGTAGCATCATGGTCTGGAGCTGCATGAGTGCTCCTGGTACTGGGGAGCTGAGCTTCATTGAGGAAAACATGGATTCCAACATGTACTGTGATATTCTGAAGCAGAACATGATGTCCTCCCTTTAGAAACTGTGCCGAATGGCATGATAACGACCCCAAACACACCACCAAGATGACAACTGCCTTGCTGAGGAAGCTAAAGGTGATGGAGTGGCCAAGTATTTCTCCAGACCTGAACCCTATTGGGCACCTGTGGGGAATCCTCAAGCGGAAGGTGGAGAAGTGCCATGTGTCTAACACCAGCAGCTCCATGAGTGGAAGAGGATCCCAGCAACAACCTGTGCAGCTCTGGTGAATTCCATGCCTAGGAGGATTAAGGCAGTGCTAGATAACAATGGTGCTCACACAAAATATTGACACTTTGGACACAGTTTTGACATGTTCACTTAGGGTGTTCTCACTTTTGTTGCCAGCTATTTTGACAATAATGGCTGTATGTTGAGTTATTTTTAGAGGACAGTAAAAATATACTGCTATACAAGCAGCACAATGAATATTCTAAAATATATCCAAGTTTCATTTCTATAGTATTGTCCCTTGAGAAGATATACTAAAATGTTTGCTGAAATGTGAGGGGTGTACTCACTTTTGTGAGATACTGGGCCCTATTTTAACGATCTGAAATGCAAGTATCAAACGTGAAATCCAAGTAACTTTGTGGGCGCATCTCGCAAATCTAAAATGGGTTGGTCTGAAGTAGCTACATTACTCATAGGTGTGGTTTGGGATAACGTGAAGTAAACCAATCAGAGCGTCATCTCAGCAGGCGCAATTGTTCCATGGCGGATTGCTATTATAACGGCGAATTTGACAGGCGCACGCCAGGAGCGGTTCATAGCCGAGGAGACCGGCGTTCTCGTCAGGGCTGTAAAAGACAGAGAAGGGACATTGTATGGGGATGGGAGAAACCCACCCAAATAAGCTTAGATTAAACAGGCGTATAATAATTTGGGTAAATGTGTAAGCTAGATTTATGCCTATTTTTTCACATCTTCATGGACACCACAATGATTTCCCTCGTGTGGAATATTTTTCCTTGTAATTATGTATGGTTTGCAAAAATGGCAACTGCTGCGTTGCCATTTTAAAATGGCAACTCGAGATAGTTGATATAATTTGTATATATATATATATTCTCAATGAAAGGAGAAATGCATGATTTCACAATTGTTTGCTTTAATTCAAACTATTCTGCAGAACAAGTTTAAAACATTTGAAGATGAGTATAATGTTCATGCAGTTTCATACTCATCAAGAAAAGTGATGCTCTGTGTACATGCCCACTAGAAGCAATTTAATCAGTTTGAACTCCCATAGAGAATTGTACTTATTGTGTTTATTTGCTTCAATTACCAAGGAAATTTACATGTGCAATTGTTTTTATACTGTTTTGTTCTTTTAAGATTGCTTTGTATCCTTTTGGGTCACCACTTTTTAGGATATTCATGACCAAAGAAAAAGCAAAGCAAATATTTAAATAACGTGATTCTGACTAAGGGTGGAAGAAATGCATAAATCATCATAAAGATTTAAAGAGTTAAAGAGACCCTGATTAACTATCACTCCAGTTTAAATTAAGAATTTAAGAATTAAGTACAAATGTACAAAACTGCTTACTTTTTTATATACTAAAGCATAAAAAAGTAGAAGGACCTGACTTATTTGGGAGTATTGTTCTTTGCCAATTGATATAATTGATTCTTAATTAAGTAATTATCCTCTTTTGAGGATAGAGGGCTTATATTACTATTATTAATGCTCACTGTATATCATTTTCAGATTTTCTTTTGAGAATTAAATATATGCATGATTTGCAAATACGTATAATACAAAAGAATTGCCAATTGGGAGTTTTATTCTGGTAGTGTTATAATTTAACTGTGTAACTGATATAATTTGTCACCACTAAACTTTTTAATGTTCTGCTGTGGTTGTCGTCAGTGATGGATCCTGGTTCAGGGTGGCAATGTTCTCTCTAGTACACATTCTTTACAATCAACACCTTAAAAAGCAAAACAAGAAACAACCAGGGCAGTTCTCCGAGGAACAAGTCTCTGCAAGAACTCCTGCCACTGGTTCTTTCAGTAACAATGAATACAATGAACACTAGAGAGCTATATGGCAATTTATCTGTTCAATAAAATACCTTACTCTCATGTTGAGTAATAAAAACGGCATCTCTGTGTACTTTTATAACATTTCAAATCCCTCTCTTCTCGCTATCCTCTGTTGCGTTCTCTCTTTTTGCCAGCGGACTCTCCTCTGTTCTGCTTTTGTTTAAATGGGTGTTTCCTCTGAGGTTTGAGATTTTAGCTGATCAACCTTTCTCACTTGTTGTGACAAATAACCTTTGACACTTCCACACCATACATGCAGCTAAGTAGCAGGAGCAACTTTTCTCTGTTTATAGAAATGACAAGACACGCGCGGGCGAGTGACGTACAGTATGTACACAATTTATTTTTACATGGTCCGACAGGTCTAAAATATAACACTTATAATAGGCTTACCATAGTGAATCAGGGTAAGACAAAAACATGGTTTGGGAGAAGGATTAATAATGTATTGTCTTAATATTGAAATTGTGTTAATTTTGAACCAAAAAAGTGACATAGTGTCTTTAAAAAATGTTTTTTAGCTGTGACTTTTTGTTCTTGCTTTTCATTGTGTTATTAAATTTTTTTGTTTTTTGTTTTTTTGTTTTTTTGCCTTCACCTTGACTGAGGTGGCTTTTAATGAGACTCAGTGAGCACAAAACTCTCCTATTCAAGTGCGCTATTAATTTACACTGAGGTCATGTACCCTGTCTGTGTGGCAGAGTATGCAGCTGCAAACAACACTGCTTCTTTTCCATTCCACTCTCATTTCGCCTTTCCCTCTCTTTGCAGCCCCTTCCTCTCTCCTTTTCTGTCTTTTCTTTATATGCCTCTTTGCTTTACCTAAAAGCTCATTCAGTAAGGTACACCAAGGGACAGTGTGAATCCGAAAACAAGCCAACATAAGGTTGAAGAATGAGAGAGTTGTGTCCTTGGCATATGTCACGATTGATGTAAGAAAGAGAAGAGATAGCGTCTCTTAATTAAATGTTTTGTATGATTGGTACACACCTAAATTGTTACATATCATTCCTCCAGTAAGGATATAAAAAAATTTAGGGTACAGCAGCTTGTCACTTGGGTAATACCTTAAAAGAGACACCTTTGTACTTTATCAACCCCTATAGGGAGGATATTTGTAACTTAGGCTATAGTAAAAATATGTACCCTTTCGTATATTCATCGGCCAAATTTGAAGGATCGTCAGATGAAGTGACCCTGAAAGATGACAGGTCGGCTTCTACTTGTTGGTAGAATAAAACATCTAGACTCTTTCTTGAACTATTTAAGAATTTTAGCATATTTAAAGCAATATAGCATTTCTCAGATTGAGTTTATAAATCATTTTGGATATCAACATCAGTAGCTCCTTAGATCTGACCCTATTCCATAACATAGTATTGAACGAAGAAAGTTTTATAACAAACTAAAACACAAAGCTTTTGCTTTTATTGCTTGTGTGGTTCAAGAAGAAATCCATATAATTCCAAAGGATCCATGACATTTTTACCTGTAGTCGTCATTCATGACCACTGCTTGTCTGAAGCTCAAGTTCAAAATGATTTTATGCTTAAAATTCAAGTCATCTTTAAGTGTTAAAGAATGTACAAATATTAGAGTGGGTAATTATAACATATTAACATACTGTATGTGGACCTGAATAATCCATGAGAATATTTTTGGTACTTCATACAGTAGTCATACAATGATTTTTATTTACAATAAAATGGTATAAGGAACATATATTCAACACTTCCATAAATATAGTAGACTATGTAATGTTCCACTTATTAAATATTTCTAGAGTGCAACAAGCTGTTGGTTGATAAATGTCATATTCATACCAATAGTGCCACCACATCGTAAATATGCTGAGAATTACAGAATTTGTAATTATATAGCAGTTAGTTTAATTTACATCTACAATGTCTACAATGATACCAGGAGAAAAATGATTAAACAAGTACAGTCATAAGTGAATAGAATCCCCTATCCTCCATGGATCATAGTGATGTGAATTAATTTTTCAGAATTCAGGTCACTTGGCACTGGTTATTTTTAACCTCACCAAAATCCATTTCCACACCACATGTAGTTAAGATGGTAGAATTAGTATGTAATGCAAAAAAAATAATTTCGCACCAGAGTCATGCATATAAACAATTATTTAGCATTAAAAGGCATTAGATATCCATAAAAGACATGTAAGTGTGTATAAATCTTCCAACCTAATTCATACCATCATCATTCAGTATGCAGTTCTGCTGGCTTGCTTTAATCACCATAGAATGAGTCTTCACATACACTGCTGTTGTTGTTCATCCTCAAAGACTGAACCTCTGGGGAAATGAGGCACTGTGTGAGTGGTGGGTGGGTTAAAATGGATTCTTCATAAAGATGTCAGCCTGTAGGCTTCAGTCAAAGCATCTTTCTATGGGAGGGGTGAAGACTCAGATGTACTCAGCAGCTGGTGTGCTTCCTATGGCTCAGAGTAAAAAGGACATTTTCATCAGACTCAAGCACACAATGTAATCTGTACTAGAGTGTTGCTTGCTAGACAAAGATAACTGTAGAATTAATTAAATGTTTGTTTAAAATTTATTTTGATCTTTCTGTGTGAAATTGGCATCTCAGGGTTTGTCCATTGAAACTTGTGTTTTATGAATACTTTAAATCGACAAACAGCTCCTCCTAAATTACTGCAACAGTCATGTCTGAAGCATGATGTTGAAAGTCAGCAGTCAAGTTCTGGAGGTAAAAAATCACATACATTTTCTCCAGGGGAATTTATTTTTTAACAATAACTTAAACCTTTATGGACAGACCTACTGTGAGCCATGAAGTTGTTAATCATCAGTATAAACTTGTTTAAATTCACCATGAAATCAAAATGGACAATTCTTATTTTTATTATATGATTTAACTGTGCATTATTATAATCAAAATATCTTTCCCTCCCTCATGACATCTCTTTTCTGATAACGTGTTTAATGGCACAAAAACGAGAAAGCCTGTCACTCACATGAGATCACACCAATAGCAAACCACAATAATCAATTCAACCAATTCTTGATGGACAAACTCAAGTCCTGCCCTACATTTTTTTCTCATTCCACAAGCCATTTTGCTCGGATACGTCACAATAGGGAAGAAAAGACTATCACAGCTTTCATTTCATGCCGACTTTAACAATGAAGTTCTTGATGAAAAACTGCATTACCCATGATTTTGCAAAAACTCTCCATCAAAAGAGGATTTAAACAAGCAAATTGCACCAAGACAACTCTTAAGTGCCTGCCCACTCCCATGAAGCACTGCGATTGATGTAATAGAGTCATTCTCCCTACACTCTAAATATATGTATACCTAAATATTTGTATGCATATCTTGCAATAAACAATATATTTTTTCAGTATATATAATCAACATTTCATCAGTCATTCACAAGGCTTCAAAGAATTGTAGTTTATTCCCTCATTAAGCAAACAGTCTTGTACCTTTGTCTTTTCTTTACACAAATTTTCAAATACATTTTGCATCAATTTGTAATGTTGTGATTCGCCTTATAGCTGGTTGATTTGGTTCATGGCTTATAGCTTTTTAAACTTTTTATTCCAATGGGAAAAATGTATATGAAAAATACTTTTTGTTTTATTATGCAGTAGACAGTTGATGTAGACCCAATATCGAGGGAGGGCTCAATTTCTCAAAATTCATGTCTCTTGTGGCTTGCAGCTTATGATCATTTGTAGTGAAAGTGAAAAATTAGCTCATAGTACTTCAGTATTAATAATACTAAATTCTTGTTGCTAGACCAATTGATTTGTACATGGTCTGGACATTTGTTTTCTTAGCAAAAGCTTTAATTATATTATAATACCTTGACAATCTTGTCTGGGTTTATTTAGTCATAATCACCCCCAAAAATAATTATACCTTACATATGGTCTTCTCATTATATAGTATTGTTACTGACAATTTCTAACATGCACAAAACAAGTGTGGAACATGGTAATCTATTGCCAAAGTGTTTCTCTTTAGTGCGCTGTGCGATGGGAGACCCTTGTCTTCCCTATGATGAAGAAAAAAAGAAAGAAAAAAAGCTATTACTGTTTAATTATGTTTCCTTTTAGTCAACCTCAGGAGCCAACAAGCACAGGCCGGCCTGCGTGAGTGGACACTCTTCCGAGATAACAAATGGTTTTGTCGACCTGATTTAGAAGCTAGGAGCAGGCAGAACGCGCTTTATCCAGACAGACGTCGGTGTGAGAACGGGGGTAATTAATATGGAATGCTGATGAGAAATCTGACAAGTTCTAATAAAAGAGGCTGAGTGGTTTGATAAGACTTGAGTGCCCAGGAGTAATTACAGAGCTTTAAACAGTGTGTAGAGCAGAGTTTAGTGTGGGACTGTCTTCATGTTTAATAGAATCTTCCCCTGACTCCCCCCCCCCACCATTGACAGGCCATTTATTACAGCCAGCTTTCTGATTCAGCATGCCAATAGCTGCACTTCACTTCAACTCTAATATCTTTTAGGATGATTTTCTGAGTAGATAGGTGTTTCGCAGACTTTATTTTGCTCTAGTTTGTTTATTCTTCATTTTTGGGTCGGCAACAGTGACATGAACCTTGACTCTTTTATGAATTATGATTTTTACACTAATGACAGCTGTGAGGGCCTACAGACAGGAAAAGAGAAAGACGGATAATAAAGCAAATGTGTAGGTTATAAAGTCATCTCAGAGGCTTGAGAAAGGAGGAAAAAATGAAACATTTCTCTACTGTGAACAATGTAATAAATGTATGTGGTAATGAAAAAGGGAAAGGCAAAATGAGAGCTCTGATTTTCGCTCACTCTCTCTCTCTCTCTCTCTCTCTCTGCGGCTCGTCTCAGCGGTTCAGCTCATCGAGTCTGACGGCTGTAATTACATCTCTCTCTCTCTCTCTCTCTCTCTCTCTCTCTCTCTCTCTCTCTCTCTCTCTCTCTCTCTCCCCATCAGGGACATTTGTCTTTCCCTTGTGCTTTATCAAAGGACAGCTGCTAAAGAGTCCCTTGGCCACGTGCACGGACACACACACATTGGCACATGTACAAAGCTTTGTAATCTTTCCTCTTGTCACCTAAGAGCTCCCTTTCAGTCCTGTCTCCATGGAGACGGCAAACTGTTTTGTGTCACAGTTTATGTTCTGGTCGGTTCAGCCTCAGCAGTCTGTGTTGGCTTCTAATCCTGCCTCATCTCTCTAGAAATGATGTCCTCTATAATTACAAAAACTTTTAATTATTCTTACTCTATGTACTCCGCAGATGATTCAGTGGAGGTGGTGCTTAGTGCTGAATGACTCTATATTGAGGTCAATAAATATAATCAAGAGCTGCTCTTTGCACTGAACCATTAAAGGGTTGGTTCACCCAAAAATGAAAATTATGTCAGTAATTACTCACCCTCATGTTGTTCCATCTCCGTAAGACTTTCGTTCATCTTTGTAACACAAATTAAGATATTTTTGATGAAATCTTGATGAAAGCTGGCTTACTCCTTCATAGGCTGCCAGGTAATTGCATCTGCCGAGTGCCGGCCCAGAAAGGTTAGTAAAGACATCGTTAAAATAGTCCAAGTGACTACAGTGGCTCAACCTTAAGTTTATCAAGCGACGAGAATACTTTTTGCGCTGGTGAAGCAAAATAGATTGATGATATTGCTTCTAAAATGTAAGTTACTCAATACTAACTTGTTTATTGAACTATTGTATAGCTACTGGAAACAATATCACACTCGCAACCGTGTTGTTGCATGCACTAAAAATGACAGCCTCTAGTGTTGCACCAAAGCATTTTTTCCCCCAAAAATAAGGTTATTTCAAAGGTTGTTTACTGCACAAATTAGAAGTCCTGCTAATTAGAAGTCATACATGGCTGATTATTTGCGGGTTGCATTCCAAATACTGATCAGCAGAAAACTGAGGGGCTGAACAAACCGTTTTTATGAATTCCTTCACACTTTTCACTATGGCTTTCCATTCCAATGATGAATTTTTTTTTTTTTTTTTCACAGGTTGTCTGTTTGAAGATGTGGTATGTGAGTCGTATGAAGTCTGCATCAACGGTGAGTCGTAAAAAGATTACATTTTGCACCAAGTATTCTTTTAATTTGAACTGCAAAAAATAGATAGTCTCTTCCAAAACGAGCTGTCACTCTGCTACCTACAATGAGCTGCACAGAGTGTAACTATCTTTCTTTTTTTTTTAATGATCTCATGTTAAGATTTTTTTGGGGGGGAATATTTTCTCTTATCATACTGACACTTTAAAAACTGCAAAACATAAATGTCACAAAAATAAGTTCAGAGATGGAAGTAAATGGTTTGTGTGTGTGTGCACTCAGTGTGCTTTTATTGAGAAGTTTTTATTTTTTTTATTAACAGCATCCTATTTATTTGTTTAATACAATCTAATCAAAGTTTATTTTGAAAGTATTTTTTTATTAGGCTAAATTGTGAAATTCAACCAGCCTTATCTGCACTGATGGGATGTAATTGTATCTTTGGAAAGCATGCTTCTCATAGAATCTCGGAAATAAGGAAAACTTGAATGAGGAATGGTTATGGACGGTAGTAGCCTATAGTAGTGAATATAAGCTACAGGCTGGATTATCCATATTATGAAATGAGGCCACGCAGTAACTGTGTAGGACTAGCTATCAACATTTCTCATATTGCAAATCAATGTCTTTGAAGCCTTAAGAGAGAAAGTGAGGGACTGAATGGGGACTTGGCTGCGAAGAAGACCTATCAAGTCAAGTCCTTTTAAGTGCAAGCAGGTGAAAAGATCCAATCAGGTTTAGCTGTCAGAAAGATGAGATTTACCTTGTGCCACCTGATTGCAGATTGTTTTATTAGTCTTAAGCTTCAGCATTGAAATTCTACTCTTCTTGGCTTTGTGGTTTCATGATTATCCAGTAATCCAAAAAGTCTTTTGGTGAGCCAGACAAATTTCCATCCCGTTCTATTCTATTGTAAATGGTGTCTTGTCAACATCTAGTGCTTAAAGTTGGTATGAAATGGAAGTTGCTATAGTCTTTTCTTTCCTACTGTGATGTACGTGCAAGAGTAACAGCTTCTTGAACAAGAAAAAATTTAGGGCGGCACTTGATTTTGTCCATTGATTGGGTCATTGGATGATTGTAGTTTAATATTGCTGTGATCTCATGTGAGAGACATTTTGGGTGTTTCTCAAACGGACGGCTGCATCCTACCGAGACTGCGTCCTTCCTAGTAGGCTTGTAGGCTAGTTTCCTCCTCAGCAATTAAACGCTAGAATGAGGCGGTCCAGTAAGAGTGCATATGGCTATGTCACACATATCCTGCCCCCACGTCCATGGCACGAAAATATGATTAAAACTTAATTTTGGAAAAATACTTTATTACAAATTTTATATTAACTAGCTTTCAATTAATGCAATACAGTGAATTGTCTGTGGTCTCTCAGTGGCTTACATTGGTGTACAATGTAAGCAATGGTGATTTAAGACCACGAAGGATACATACGATGCATCCTTCAAAACAGGCCGAATGAAGGACATGAAATGGAGGCTGCCTTCCAAGGATCGTTCAAATTGAGATGGCCTTCAGCGACGTTTGATGACATGGCAGCCGATACATGCAGCCTTCCGTTTGAGAAACACCCATTGTCTCTCCCTTGTGCAAGTAAACACGTCATCAACAAGTGTGCCGCACAAGTCCTGAAAAAGTGAAGCCAAAATGTTTCGATCACCCCCAGGTGGCTGGAAGCAGTATAGGTTATAAACCCCGCCCTCTCAATGTAATGTAATGGTACGTAAGAAAAACAAAAAAATCAATTACACTTCAAATATTTTTTTCCAAAGATGGTTTCTGTCTTTTTATGTAGTTTTTATCACGCTGATGTTCAAGTGTTCAAGTGTTCTTTTTTAAAAAAAATAAGTTTGGTTTTAGTTAGTTTTGATTTGATGCTATAAAAACGGGGGTGTGACGTCATGATTGACAGGCCCCATTGAGGCACTAACAGACTTTATTCATGATCTTCGGGAGGAGATTGGAGCTTTAACTTTAATTTCTACATTTCCATAACTGTTTATTTCACACCGACATAATGAGTTGTTCTGTAGTAAACTGCACTAGGCAATTCTGCACAAGTGTGTCCAGGGACTTGATACCGCGGCTACACTTCATGCTCTATACTGCGCAGACTCCAAGATGTCAGTGTCATATATGGATATTGGCAGATGCTGAAAGTTCTGATTTTGATAGTTTGATGTATTGACCGTAGCCTGGTAATACCAGACTCTGCTACTTCACTTTGCTTCGTATACAGAGTCTGGAAGGGCATAATAGAGAAGTGTTTCTCTCTCGCGGGGGGGCGCTTGTCTGAAGTTTAAAATCATTGGTTACCCGTAAGCCAATCACATAACGTTTGGTTATGGCGTGTGTTATGCGCATGCTCAGCCGCATCTAACTTCCACTGTAAACGCATGTATGATGCAAACACTAAACCATCGAGCGAAATACCGGAGTGAATATGGCTGTGAATGACTTTTGCAGATTATGTGAAGTAAATCTACGCATCCACGGTACAATCAGCGTCTACGTCACGGCTCTCAGCCCGCCCTCTGTTCGTTTATTGGCCCGGCTGTTTTCAGGCCGGTGGAAAACTGAAAGATAGGCTGCTATCTCAGACTGACTACAGGAGCGAAATGAAATTAGCGGAAGTAGGAAGTCTGACGTAGTCAGGCTATATTGACCGTGCATTGACCAATAATTTATGATACCTGCAAATTTGGTCAAAAGTCAAATTACATCCAAAAGTTAAATTCTTTAATTTGTGCGATGCTTATTTGGAACCCTGTGTGTGATGATTTTCTCTTGACGTGGAATACATTTGGAGCCCGGCACCAAGTCATTCACTTCAATTAAACTAATGCAGGGAATAGTGAAAACCCAAGCACTCTGTCAAACCTCAGGACTTGTGAAGGAAAAATCCCAAGGACTGTCAGGGGACTGTTATCTCCCCTTGGTTTCTTTCACCTTCTCTGGTTTTGTGTTGTTGCACAAGCTGTTCTCGTGAGAATGATTTGGAGTGACAAGCTTTGTTTATTTTTAATGGATGGGCCCCTTTACTGCCTTTTCAGCACCCTGAGACCTCTTAGAGCTAGGAAATTAGGAATTAGGACATACAAAAAACTTCCAAACCCATCTAAGAGTAAAAATTTTATTGATGTTCAACAAATAAAAAACAGATATAGGGTAAGTGTACCCATTAAGCCCATGTACCCTTTAAGCCCACTTTCAACTCTGAAGTCAAATTAAAAAAAGCAAAAATAATATTTTATGCTGCTTATTATTTTAACCAATCCATGATTTGTTACTTCCCTGGCATTTTCTATTGCATACCAATCACATTTGGCAATATTGAGTTAGCCCCACCCATGTGCATGCTGTCTCAGGGGACCTTACACAAAGTCACACCAAAACTTTGGTTTTTCGGGACCCTTCAGAAATCAACACATTTCTGCCATTTTCAGCAATTTCTTTGGTAACTACATTGATATTATGTCAAATAAGAGATAAATGTATTGTTTTTTGTGTATGAACAAATAGTACTTTATCATTTAATATAATTTTCCTTTAAATGGAAAGATGAGTTTTATTAGCTTGCGTTCAAAGCTAATCTCTAAGTCAAACCATTAGCCTTACAGAAAGGCTAGACTGCCAAAGAATTAAGCATGTGAACTGCAAACAATAAATGTTTTGTGATTCATTTTACATTAATTTATAAATAAATACATCATAAATTGTTTTGTAGAGAAGATTATTTTCATAAATTAACTTTTTTTTTAAGATGGGCTTAAATGGTCAGCGCCACAAAACGCATGCAAACTAGAGCCAACACAAGCTAACCTTGAATGAAAAAAACTTAACATTTCTCAATGTGGGCACAATTAAAATTACTATGATACTAGTCCACAGTATATTTAAGCTCCATGCATGTATTTGTAAACATATCTTACATTTTTAAAGGAAAACATTGTCTTTTTTAACCATTACTCACTGTGGAACCATTTAAGCCCACCTTATGTGTTTCAATGAGGAATCCCTCTAATTGCAAACTTTGATACATTTTCTGAAAGTGTTTAATGATAACATGTCTTTATGTGCTTTTACCTTAATAACCTTTTAACCTTACCTTACTTGCTCACAAATTACACACATTCATTCAAATGAGATAGAGCCTGTTTTGTCTTTGACAAAAGTCCTTTATGTAAAACCGGGCATAATTCAGGAGCCAAGCTGAGTTAAGGTTTGAGATTCTGGGCATGGAGAGGTCCCAGAGGAACCCTGTTCTGTAAAGGGAACTAAATTTTCATGGTTACACACGACTGTTTTGAAGGTGACACATATGTTCCCAGTAAAGGTTCCTGAAACGTATGAGCTCGCTCTCAGTGTCTTTATTCAGTGCATACACTAGGCGTATCTTACAAAACATGGTGTCAGAAGTAAAACGGAGTGGAGGAGGACAGTAGAAAGACGAACTAAACCTGTGAAGCAAAACATCGTCCCGAAAAAGGAAGGAAGATGGACGGAGAAGCAACGGCGCAACAGTTAGCTCCACAGCTAGCGCTGCCAGGCAAGTTCAACTTCTCCAATGCTAATGAATGGCCGAGATGGTTTAACCCTCTGAGGTCTGAGCTGTTTTCTGGCCCTGGAGGTGTTCTGACATGCTCTGACATTTGTGCTTATTTCTGTTACTTGTGACATTGACATTTGTGCTTATTTCTGTTACTTGTGACATTGTCATGGCTAAAGTCTGATTACACTGTATTTAGCACAAACGCTGCTGCAATAATATATCAGCAGCATGTATGTAAAAGTTTGTAGTTTGAGATAATGACATTTATGCATGGTTTGTGAAAATACCAAAAAAAATTGTCACTGAAATAAGGCCATGAAACCCATACTGATTATTTCTTCACAAGACTTTTGAAAATTGTATGACATAACCTAGAATATTTGCTCCAAAACTATGTGAAAATCACACTGACTGCTCATTCAGATAAGACAATATATTGATTTAAAATTTCTAAGACGTGTTTTGTGTGAAAAAGCCTTATGCGAAAAGCCGTGATCATCTCATGAATATGTAAGCCTTCAACACCTGAGAAAGACAAAGACACTCCCCTAACCGCCCTATTAGGAGCTATCAGGCCCTGTCATTCAGAGCAACCTTGCACAAAGAATGAGGAGATTTAAAAAAGAATGGCTTTTAGATTGTTTGGATTTATTTACAACACAACACAATCCAAAAATACAAATGACAAAAGAGCACATTAAAAACAATGATCCAAAGACAGAGACCTCTGTGCCATTCCTAAAAACATACCTTTCATTTCCAAGGTGTTTGATTTTCACTTTACCATGTTCATATACAGAGACTCATGTAAATGTTGAAGTCAGCAGGACTCAGTTGCATCTGGTCCCTGAAAGAAAAAAAAAAAGAAAAAAACTGTGAACATACTGATATCAAGAGAAACTAGGCCTGCACGATTTTGGGAATACATTTTAGATTTTTCTGGTTAAAATTGCTTTTTAAAATTCACAGAATACACACACACACACACGTTTCCAACAATATATAATGAACACCAGGTTTGTTGTGCCTTGTAGGCATAGGCTACGCAGTGCTGCATAAAATAATAATAACAATAAATTAAATCTTCCAAAAGATTTCAACAACTACGCTAGAGAAAAATATATTGACTATCATATGTTACTTCAAATGTTTCCATTCGTTATGATGATATGAAATGAGATAATAGTAAAAACATAAAGCCTAACGTTTGGTGCGCTTTGAACGCTACAGAATAGCGTCAGGATTGGATAAACAATCGTCAGAGTTTCAAGTGAACACCTTTATGTATGCAGCCGGCGACGATGCCGAAGATATCCTACAAAAAGTGTTACCCCTCACAGACGAACAAAAGAAGTCCTATGATGCGGTTACAGAGGCTTTCACGGCGCACTGTGTTAGTAAGCGGAACGTTATTTTCGAAAGAGCACGCTTCAACAGACGAAACAAGAACCCGGTGAGAGTGTTGAGTCCTTTATAACAGCGGTGCACACGCTAGCCGAACATTGTGAATTTGGGGTCTTGAGAGAACAGTTAATAAGGGACCGAATTGTGGTTGGCATTAGTGATACTAAATTATCAGAAAGTCTACAGTTGGATGCTGATTTGACACTAGCTAAAGCCATGACAAGAGTGAGACAGAGCGCAGCAGTAAAAAAACAGCAGCCAGTGTTACGAGGGACAGAGCAAGCGTCCGGACAGGTTGAAGCAATACAGCAGAAACACACCAAATGGCGGAAAGCGGCCAAAGATAAACCGGAGACAAAGACATCCGAATGCGGCAGGTGCGGATTTTCAAGGAAACATCTGTGGAAGGACTGCCCCGCCCGTGATGCAGAGTGCAGGAGTTGTCACAAAAAGGGACACTTTGCAAAGAAATGCAGATCGACTGGTGGGGTCCATGAAATCTCAGAGGCACAGAGGGGGAGTAAAAACGAAGAGGATTTTGCTTTCCTAGGAGAGGTGGCTCTGAGGGTGAGGACGAGTGGATAGAGACAGTGCAGTTAAATGGAGAAGCAACTGTTTTAAAACTGGATACTGGAGCAAGTGTTACAGCAATTCCAAGCAGCAGCTACTCCATTAAAAAGCATGGGACACTGCAACCGCCACTCAAAGTTCTGTATGGACCAGGAAACTACAGACTGGAAGTAAAAGGACGCTTTAAAGGTGAGCTGAGTCACGATAAGGTAACAACAGAACAAGAGATTTGTGTTGTTAAAGATTTGACTAAGGCGCTACTGGG
The DNA here is from genome assembly GCA_900092035.1 of Leuciscus waleckii. NCBI lineage: Eukaryota > Metazoa > Chordata > Actinopteri > Cypriniformes > Leuciscidae > Leuciscus > Leuciscus waleckii. Next base: position 434,083 of record FLSR01000671.1, read on the forward strand.
CCTTCCTGCTATAAAAGCACTCAAGCTAATAAGGCGTGTCCACACTGTACAAACCCAGCAAGAGGATTTTAAGGCGCAGTACTCTACAGTGTTTTCAGGCTTGGGAAAATTAAAGGAGCCCTACAAAATAGAGCTGGAGCCAGGTGCTGTCCCATACGCTTTGTCATCCCCACGCCGCGTGCCTCTACCACTGCGAGATAAGGTGCAGGCGGAGCTGAAGCGTATGGGGACATGGGGGTGATTACAAAGGTGACCCGACCCACACCCTGGTGCGCAGGCATGGTTGTGGCACCAAAAGCTCAGCCAGGAAAGATTCGGCTGTGCGTGGACCTGGCACACTTGAACCAGTGGGTGCGGAGAGAGAGACACATTCTCCCAGCAGTAGACCACACACTAGCCATGCTGGCCGGGGCAAAAGTGTTCACGAAGTTGGACGCAACCTCCGGTTTCTGGCAGATCCCGTTGTCGGAGGAGAGCCAGCTCCTAACTACATTCATCACCCCATTCGGGCGATATGCATTCAATCGCCTACCATTTGGGATCTCATCAGCCCCGGAGCACTTCCAGCGTCGTATGTCGCAGATGTTGGAGGGGTGCGACGGAGTGGTGTGTCATGCAGACGACATAGTTGTGTATGGAGAGGACATACAGCAGCACAACGAGAGATTGCACCAGGTGCTGAAGAGACTGAGAGAGGAGGGACTCACGCTGAATGAAAAATGTGAGTTTACAAAAGATAACATCAGTTTGTGGGTCATCGTGTCACGGCAGGTGGCGTGACACCGGATCCAGATAAGGTCAGAGCCATCATTGAGATGCCCGAACCAAAGGGTGTAGAAGACGTGAGGAGAGTGATGGGGATGGTGAACTATCTGGGCAAGTTCCAAAGACTTAAAAAAGAACTGAGCTCACCACGGGTGCTGGCCTCATATTCAACAACAGCAGAGACGTGTGTGTCGGCAGACGCCTCATCCTTTGGCTTGGGCGCCGTGCTCAGCCAACAACAGAGTGATGGAACGTGGAGGCCCATTATGTTCATCTCCAGAGGCCTGTCCGAGGCCGAAAAACATTACGCACAAATCGAAAAGGAGGCTTTGGCTGCGACGTGGGCATGCGAAAGGTTGACGCCTTACCTCCTGGGACTGAAGTTCAGGTTAGAGACAGACCATAAACCTCTAGTGCCACTCCTGAGTACCAAGGCGTTAGATGAACTCCCTCCCAGGGTGCTGAGATTCAGGCTGAGACTGATAAGTTCACGTTCGACATTGTGCATGTGCCAGACAAGAGTTTAATAACAGCAGACACATTATCAATAGCCCCTGTAGGACAAACACTCACACAGGAGGAAAAGGATAACGAGGCAGAGGTTAAAGTTTTTGTGGATGCTATAATCCAAAGCCTTCCCGCCACTGAAACAAAACTACAGGAAATACAAGAAAGACAGAAAACTGACCCCGTGTGTGCAAAACTCATCAGATACTGCAAGACAGGCTGGCCGGAGAAAGATGCCCTTCCGCCAGAGCTGGGGCCATACTGGCCTGAAAGAGCGACACTAACGTTAGCAGGAGAGCTGCTTGTCAGGGGCCAGAGAATCGTCATTCCCCACGACATGAGACAGGATATCCTCAACAACCTCCACAGTGGCCATCAAGGTATTGTCAAGTGCAGAGCAAGAGCACACCAGTCTGTCTGGTGGCCAGGACTGTCAGTACATAGCAGTCAGCTGGTGGAGAACTGTAACACATGCTCACAGCACAGGATAGAGCCAGGGAGCCTTTGCTCACCACCCCGGTACAGGAGAGACCCTGGCAAAGAGTGGGCACAGACTTATTCTTCTGGGAGAAGAAGACTTATCTCCTTGTAGTGGACTACTTCTCACGTTATATTGAAGTTGCCCACCTCAATATTGCCTCAGCCAACACAGTCATTGCAGCTCTGAAAGAAGCATTTAGCCGCCATGGGATACCGGACACAGTTGTGTCTGATAATGGACCACAATGCAGCTGTGGGTTGTTCAGAGACTTTTCCACGGAGTATGGGTTTACACACATCACGAGCAGCCCAAGATACCCGCAAGCGAATGGAGAGGCAGAGCGTGCGATGGCAACCATAAAAGGACTGTGGAAAGGAGGAGGTGAGAAACTAAAAGCTTTGATGGCGTATTGAGCCACACCTCTGGGGTGTGGTTACTCCCCTGCACAACTCCTTATGGGCAGACAGCTCCGCACGACCATACCTCAGCTTCCAGCATCCCTGCTTCCTCGCTGGCCAACATCAGAGGGTTCAAGAAGGGTGAAAAGCGGTTGAAAGAAAAACAACAACTCCGCTACAACCTGCGTCATAGAGCCCGCCCCCTGCTGCATTTGCAGCCGGGACAAAATGTGTGGCTCCCAAGAGAGGAGAAACGAGGAACAGTCGTTCAGAAGGCTACAACACCCAGGTCTTACATCATTCACACAGATGAAGGACAGATCAGGAGAAACCGAACACACCTACGTTCGGTGCACCAACCACAACCTCAGGTGCCGCTGGATAAGACTGTTACAACTACAGAGTCAGACAACCAGGTCACACACCAACATGGGAACACTGACACAGACAATCGCAGACAGACAGTCACACCCAACACCCAGTCACATGTATGTGACAATCTCAGGAAGAGTGTCACGGCCGGCAGAGCATCTGGATTTGTGAGAGACAAAAAAAAAAAAAAAAACGTATTTTATAAATTTTTAATAAAGTAAAAAAAAATAGAACAGTGCCAGAGGACAGGAAGAGTGTCACGGCCGGCAGAGCATCTGGATTTGTGAGAGACAAAAAAAAAAAAAAAACGTATTCTATAAATGTTCTGTTGTGAAAGGTTCTGTTTGACAAGAATTTCCCCATAAGTGAGTATTGCTTTTAAGGGCTGTTGTCGGATGTCAGAGGGGGGGATTCTTACTTAAGAGGGGAGGTGTTCTGTAAAGGGAACTAAAGTTTCATGGTTACACACGGACTGTTTTGAAGGTGACACATATGTTCCCAGTAAAGGTTCCTGAAACGTATGAGCTTGCTCTCAGTGTCTTTATTCAGTGCATACACTAGGCGTATCTTACAAAACAAACCCTATATTCCCCACAGTCCTGAGACCCTGGGACCATCCGGCTCCGAGATACCGCCACTTCCTGTCCAGCTTTGTCTGGGCAAAACTAGGAGACTCCAGAAACCCCAGAGTCTGGAGCCCCAACTCGGCTTCCTTCCCAAGATATACCCGGTTAACTTCCACTTTTGACCAGACATAACTCGGGAGCCAAGCCGACTTAAGGCTCCAGACTCCCGGTGTGGGGGGCTTACTAGGAGGCCCCCCTAAGCCCAGAGTATGGAGCCCCAACTCGGCTTGGCTCCCAAGATATACCCGGTCAAACTTCCAGCTCCAGTCAAGCCGTCTTAAGGCTCCATACCACCGGCCACTAACACCTACCCATCCCATCCAGGGCTCTAATCAAACATTAGCAAAAGGATTTTTTTTTTAGTACTTCCCTGTCACTGAATAAATATATTTATGTTTTAATTCTTTAAAATAAATACATTTTTTAGATTTTGTGAATCAATGATGATGTGGGCTTATTTGGAGCACATGCGGGCTTAAATGGTGCCAGAGTACCAATTAAGCCCATGCCAGACTTCTGACTTTATTCCTAAATTATCTTAATTTTATATTCTAAAATGTACATCAACTAATTAATACAATTTCAAATGAGAGATAAATCTTGCATTTTAAACAACTTATACTTTTAAAATATTGCTGATCACTTACAAAGCACTAAATGGTTTAGCTCCCCAGTACTTGAGCGAGCTCTTAACGCATTATAGTCCTTCACGTCTATTGCGATCTCAAAATTCCGGCCAGTTGATAATACCTAGAATATAAAAAATCGACTGCTGGCGGTAGATCCTTTTCCTATTTAGCACCAAAACATTTTCCGGGGAAGCAGACACACTCTGTCAGTTCAAATCTAAACTAAAAACACATCTCTTTGGCCTAGCATAAACATATCACATTATGGACTTCTATAATTCAATGTTAGACTGCATAGATTAGGTCAGCCGGAACCGGGAACACTTCCCATAAATCCTGATGTACTTGTTACATCATAAGAAGGATGGGGTCTACTCTGATATTAGTCTCTCTGTTTATCCGAGGTTTACCGCAGTCCGCTGGATCCAGGCCGTATCCAGATCTGAGGAAGGACCTGCGCCTGGACACGATGACAATGCAGTCCTGAAGTGTCAACCAGTCTTCTGTGAAGGCCTCCTTCCCTTCCCTTTACCTCAGTACAGATCAAATGTCGTGATAATTGCGTGGCTACGCAGACGCGGCGAAAAAAAAAATTCTGTATTATACATTTTTAAGGCCAGACAAGTAGTTTATTGAGGGTTGATTTGTAAAGAAGGACTACACGCCTGCGCACATATATATTCAAACACGCATACCTTTGGACTGAACACGTAATACGTATGTCTGCGTTTTCGCGGGTTTGCATTTTTGAGGTTTATGCAGAGAGAACGGATAATTGTTTTCACCTTCTAACCTATTCCAGGGAATGCGTTCTCGAGACACCAGGAACTGTTTTGTGCGGATGGGCGGCCGGAGCGCGTTAAGGGTTTTCCTGTTAGAACAGTGTTGTGTTAGCAACTAACTAAGTTAATAACTAATGATCTTCGCAATGGAAGTGAATCAATCAATCAAAACTAACTTTAGCTGGACAATAACTTTATCCTAGAGCTGTTGTAAAGCCTAAACTATCTGTTATGTAATTTCCTATTATCACTGTAAAGCTGCTTTGAAACAATCCAAATTGTTAAAAGCGCTATATAAATGAAGGTGACTTGACTTGACTTGACTTGACTGAGAAGCTGGAGTAGAGTGGGAATCACTCCCTGGGGGCTATTCTGCAGCACCTTACTGTCAGATAATATTGTGGCACTTCAGGAAATTGTCCTGTCTCAGTCCCTGTTTAATCTCTACACAATAGATGTACCAGTAAAATACCTGCTCATGCCACCTCAGACATTCACAGATGACTCCTCCGTTGACAATGAAGAGCAGTCTGGAGACAGGAAGCTGGTGCTGGACCCAGTATTCTGGCACAGGTGAGAACAGCCTGCAGCAGAATAAATAACAGAAACACACAGGAGTTGTGGAGAAAACTTGGAGCTCCGGAGGACTGTTAGGACCAGTCATCAGTCAGAAAGAGGTGGTACAGTCTGACAATTCAATTAATAATCTAGACTGTGTACGAACAGCCAGAGATTTGAAATGGGACTGATTCAGTGCCGAACAGCCAGAGATTTGAAATGTGGACTGATTCAGTGCTTTTTTTTTTTCAGTAGTTTGTCAGCGAGTCCTTAAAGGGTTACTTCAAACAAAAATGAAAACTCAGTCATCATTTAGTCTTCTTCATGTTGTTCCAACCTCATGAAACTTTCTTTCACCTTTGACACACAAAAGTGTGTCAAGCAAGTACAAATAGGCTTAGCCTTCCTCTAGCCACAGACTTGAGACTAGCGTGGAATATTCTGGCTCAAACCACTGACTGCTGCTGCTTGTGAATGCTTTCAGAGGGAAAAGCTGCCCATAACTGCTGGTCTAGGATCAGTTTTCTCTGTAATAATATCATATTGGCAAACGAGATGGTGTTTGCGTTCTTGAGCGTCAAAGGTTTCTATTTACAACATGTTCTTGCAACGTTGAGCAATGTAGCCAATCACAAACATATCTGTTGATTTCTTGAACACAATGGCCAATCAGACGTTATTAAGTTAGAATCCACTTATCTCCCAAAATGCCAGAGTTTTTGTCCAGTGCTGAGTTTGCACTCTTGCAAATCCTCTCGTTATAAGTAGGGATGCACCAATGCACCAAAATTTCGGCTACCGAAATGGATTTGGAGGGCCGAAATCAGTGACCGAATCGTTTAACCAGACGTTAGATTATAAATAAATGATGTACATTTTGAGCCATAGTCATGTCTGTCAGGAGGTATGTGACAGGCTGACAATCATGAGTGACAAGACTTAAAGCTTGTGTATATACTTAGGCCTGCAATTAGATTTCTCTTCAGACTTTGATGTGAATCTTATGTGAGTTGTGTGGCACTCCATTTATAAAAGGGAAAATAGATGTTTATTTATTTTATTTATGCATTATAATTAAATAAAAATAAACATAACATTATAAAGAGAACACAGGAAGAGCACATATACAACAGAAGTTACACATTCTGACTAGCGCGTAGCTTAGTTCAAGTTCACTTGTGTGTTTGCATCATTTTGTGCATAAAGAAGTTGTAATATTATGTTTACATTGATGCATTATAAATAATAACTATCAGTTTTATTTTTCTCTTATTATTTTCATCAACAATATGGGTTAATTAAAATAGTTTCATTATTGTCTATGCGGAGGCTATTCCATTTTATTTATCCATGGCACATGCATTTTTATTCTTTATACCCAAGCAATTGTTGTCTAATTAATTGGTTTCATTATTTAGGCATTATTTTATATCTTCCATTCCAACCTCTCCACCACCATGGGCAAGACCAACGAGCTGTCAAAGGACATCAGGGACAAGATGTAGACCTGCACAAGGCTGGAATGGGCTACAAGACCATCAGCAAGAAGCTTGGTGAGAAGGAGACAACTGTTGGTGCCATTATTCGGAAATGGAAGAAATACAAAATAACCATCAATCGCCCTCGGTCCGGAGCTCCATGCAAGATCTCGCCTCATGGGGTACGGATGATCATGAGAAAGGTGAGGGATCAGCCCAGAACTAATGCACTCACAAGGTGCACTTGAGCACCTGGTCAAGAAGGCACATGTACAGGCCCGTCAGAAGTTTTCCAATGAATATCTAAATGATTCCAAGAAGGCTTGGGAGAAGTGCTGTGGTCAGATGAAACCAAAAATTTAGCTCTTTGGCATCAACTCAACTCGTCATGTTTGGAGGAAGATAAATGCTGACTATGACCCCAAGAATACCATCCCTACAGTCAAGCACGGAGGTGGAAACATTATGCTCTGGGGCTGTTTCTCTGCTAACAGTACAGGACGACTTCATCATATTGAGGGGCTGATGGACAGGGCCAAGTACCGTAAAATCTTGGACGAGAACCTCCTTCCCTCAGCCAGAAAACTGAAGATGGGTCCTGGATGGGACTTCCAGAATGACAATGACCCAAGACATACCGCCAAGGCAACAAAGGAGAGGCTCAAGAAGAAGCACATTAAGGTCTCCAGATCTTAATCCTATAGAACAGGGAAAGGCAACTCCGGTCCTGGAGGGCCGCTGTCCTGCAGAGTTTAGCTTCAGCCCTGATAAAAACTCACCTGCCTGTATCTATATCAGTAGTTCTCAACTCCAGTCCTCGGGACCCGCTGCCCTGCACATTTTGTATGTCTCCCTTATTTAACACACCTGAACCAGATCATCAGCTCGTCAGGAGAGACTCCATGAACTGATTTGAGTGTGTCAGATAAGAGAGACATACAAAATGTGCAGAGCAGCAGGTCCCGAGGACTGGAGTTGAGAACTACTGATCTATCTAGTAATCCTGAAAACATAGATTGCCTTGTTCAGGTGTGTTTAATTAGGTTGGAGCTAAACTCTGCAGGACAGCGGCCCTCCAGGACCGGAGTTGCCTATCCCTGCTATAGAAAATCTGTGGAGGGAGCTGAAACTTCAAGTTGTAAAGTGACAGCCAAGAAACCTTAAGGATTTAGAGAGGATCTGTAAAGAGGAATGGACCAAAATCCCTCCTGAGATGTGTGCAAACCTGGTGACCATGCAACTACAAGAAACGTCTTACAACTATGATGGCCAACAAGGGTTTCGCCACCAAGTTTGAAATGATGTTTTGCTTGGGGATCAAATGCTTATTTCACTCACTGAAATGCAAATTTTATAACCTTTATATAATGTTTTTTTTTTCAGATTTTTTTTGTTGATATTCTGTCTCTATCAGTTAAAATAAACCTACCATAAAAATTATTGACCCTTCATTTCTTTGAAAGTGGGCAAACTTACAAAATCATCAGGGGATCAAATAACAATTTTCTCCACTGCACTGATTTTGAACTAAGCTACTGTACTGTATAGATGATTTCTATATGTTGAAGTGCTTCGGCTTTCAAATATAAAGAATTATCGTATTGGTTTCGGCCAAAATTTTCATATCGGCGCATCCCTAGCATCATTGTTGTTGGAGTTTCTATTGTATGCTGCTTGAATTGATTGAATGCACTAAAGTCAATGATTTTATTATTAATCACTAAAAACAAATACCACAATGCACATGAATTGGTTTCCAGATAACATAATAAATGGCATGTCAGTTCCCCAGTAATGCTGGAAAAGAGGCAGAAATATGAGCCTGAACATATTCTTTTAAAAGCATTTCAGTTTTGATTTATTTGTTCTTGTTTAGCTGCCAGCTATTGATCCTCTGTGATCTCTCTTCCACTCTGAATGATAATTACAGATTGAGATCATCCATAAAGTAGAGTCTAGTTTTTGAAAATGATTCAGTATCAAGGGGCATTATAGTAAGATATAATGTTATATAGGCTAAAGTAAAATTAGACACATACAGTGTGGTACAACACAATTCGTATTTCAGCGTGTTTGAGGACATGCTGTGTGCTAACAAATTTCCTCTCCCTTATTTCACATCAAACTGCCTGCCAAATGCAATATTTCTGGCTTGCATTGTTATAATGGTATTAAATAAGTTGACAAGTGAACTAATTCAAAAGAAGAAAGCAGGATAAACTAACAGGACAATTTAAGGGACAGGCGATCACATTTATAGAGGCCATTATTTACATATGCAATTTAATAGATAAGAGTTAAACAAGCTAAACCTGTCTCTGTAAAGGGTAAGTGTCTGATGGTTTGACCATGGTTGCCCAGGGTTTTCAGAAACTATATAAACTTGCAGAAAAGCTGCCAATTAGTCCCTTGACCTATTAGACGACTCTTCCCAGAGACAATTGACCATTCAAAAAAGATCAAAAATGTCTTGCAGACTGTAACTATAAGTCTCCACAGGACACTCTGTATTTTCAAGATTAGAATGCAAGTCATTATCTGCTTAGACAATCTAACCTTTTCTGTTTGGACAGGAGTGTATGTATGCGTATTTTCACAGACTGACAGACTAGTGGCAAACCGTTTGACATTCTCTGTTCTTTGAACTTTATCTTTAAAACCTTGCTTCCTAGACCAGCATCTGTTGTGTTGGAAGCATAACTGCTGAAGGATGGGATATTGTAAGATCCTGAAAAAGCTTCCAATGCCATTTTCACTATGGCTTTGATCATTAAAAATCAATACTAGACTTAATAAACTCATTGAAAAAAAGTTAGTAGGATTTTTGATGTTTATGATGATCATGTAAAAGTTCCAAATTTGAAAAATGACTGTGATTCTAACTAACGTTTTTGTAGTGTCCAGTTCATGTTGCATGAAAACTATTAAATTCTAAAAAATAAGATTTGAAATGAAAGTTGATACATGAACAATGAATGTTTTCATGTTTATTTTCTCTTAGTACAAAACACGCAAAATTCATGGTTTAACATTTTAGTAATTGAAATATGAACTGTGTTCTATTGGAAACAAGAAGCCAGGCTTGTGTTTTTTAATGAAATACTTATTTTGGTATTATTGGCTTACTGTATTGTACCTAAGCTCTCACTCTGATGTGTGAACAAAAGTCCTCATAAAGTGCCATATCTATTTTAAAATTGACAAATGTTCATGCAGAAATGGGATAACATAAGAAACAGAAAAGGAAAAACTGACTGAAAAAATTAAACCGTATATTGTATTTCGTGCTATGATGCTGGTGAAATGAAATGTTAGTAAGGGGATTCATTATGGTGATTATACTACCAGTTTGAAGAACAGAGATGTATTTCTAATTAGTAAAAGGCAAAGGACCTTTGGATCTGATCGTTAGAAGGAACCTGTAGTTATGCTATATTTTGTACGTTCTGTCTTAGCTTGAGTAATTTTGGCTTTCATCTAGAATAACACTGAAAAACCACTTACACAAATAACACCCGCACCGCTTTAATATTTGTAGTGCTCCTTCATAGGAGTTTGCTTTCCTGGTGAGACAAGCATTGATCTGTTGTCATATCTTTTATCATTTATTCAAATGTGATGCGATCTGGGAAAACCCACCACATGGTGAAATTTGACCTATTACAGGTTTTGATATCATATGGAAGCTGGTATCAAGCCCTTTCCAAATCTGTTTTTATTTTTATCATAGCTTGTTGGTAGCAAAAGTTATGTTTATCTGAAGTCGGCCGATCGCTATGATTTCCTGGAACGGAATTTTGAGAAAAACAGGTTTAATTAACGGTCACCGTCGGGACGCTTGGCACTCTTTTTTTTTAAACAGGATTGGCGCGAAATGCGCACTAATACACATTCACTGTACATGTTATGTGGTTTATTTTATAGGTAAACTATCTTTGTAGTGTTAAGAGACGGACAGGTGTATGGGATATACGGCGATTGTTTTGTTTTTTTCACCTCTGCCTGGCGTTAGAGAAAATGGTCGCATAGAATGCATTATAGAGAAAGAGAGTATTTTCAGCTTGACACTATCGCTGTTTTTCTGCACTAAACAAGGGAATTTTTTCAAGATAAGAGAAAAGATGTTATAGAATAATAATTTAATGAAAAAAAAATTTTGGACAAAAAACTGACATTCAAACTATTTTGGAATTTACCGAAAACGGCCCAGCGCGACATCCGACGGGTTTTCCCAGATCGCATCACAAATATTATAGTAGTCATTTGATTTATTTTTAATATTATGTAAATAAATATACATTTTATGCAGCATGTTGTTTATCTTTAAAGAAATGGTGTGATATAATTAATGCCGGCTTTATATCAGCCATCGACCACCCTGATATCAGCATCGACATCTGCCATCAAAGACTCCATATCGTTCAAACACTAAAATATTGCATTGTCCATAAGGTACATAATGTCTTAGTAACCATGTTGTATTGGCTTAACTTTCAGTGAGATCTGCAAATTAACTAATTGCCTCAATAAACGAAGGTCTCAACAAATCCAGATAATCTACTCAATTTGTGGTTCTTAATGCTGCAAAAATGGACTCCTCTTCTGTGGCACCGGCTGTTCTTATCTTCATTAGTATCACTCTGCGCGGTGAAATCGATTTTCTGCGGCGATCCGTGTGGTCTGTCTGAGACTCATTATAGTAATGGTTTTAACATCTTTGAACAGCTGACTGGGTATCTGAATAATTTTCAAGCTCTCTGTTGTTCATTGTGGCTGTTGTCTCTCACACACAACCACAGCCTCCTGTTCCGTCATTATCTGCCCATCGCATGACTTATACACTAGACCTCGGTTGACCAGCAGACAGGGAAAAGGATTTCAGGAAAAAAAATCTGAATTACTATCGATTTGGTTGCAACATCGTGTTTCACTTGTTTCATCGATTAGAATAATTGCCTCAGCATTGTCAATGGGAGACATGCTTCACTGCCTCACTCCCAAGAGCTCCGTTTGCATCCACACGACCTGCTCTCTTATTGAAACAACCATCGACGAGGAAGTCATGAGTTATTGTTATTTGTGAAACTTTGGCTATATTACAGCAATTCATTTCAGATCCTCGCGCATCTGTGACGGCAGCTCGGTTGAATATGGGTTTAATGTGATGGGCTAAGAATCATAACTTGAGAGGAGGACAGGAGACAGGAGACGTTTCAATAGTTTTGTATTTTACTCCATTAAAGATGTATGAGTAAAGCAGATCCAATGACCTCAACTGACTGGAAAGGCAAAGACAAGGTTAAACACACTTTGTGCTGTAATATTGACCTGTCTCTTCCCAAAAGAAGTGCTTTATAATCTGTGTACTCATGGGGAAACGGAAGATATGAGAAAAGAAAGCCTTTTAGCAAGTCTGGTGTCGACAATTTACTTTTAATGCCACTGCCTCAAAAAAGGGAAAATCTTAGATATGAGACAGAAGTTTAATGTCTCACTTTTCTCTGTTCTGCCTTCGCCAAATGCACTGGCAGACTACATATCTAGATATCTTTTATATATGTGCACAGAAGTGTGACATAGTAGAATATACGTTTTTTTAGTTACTATGCATTTGCATTTTTCCTACAGTTTGTTTCAGTTCAGAGTTTCAGCGAATGATTTAAAATGCCGTCTGCTTTCTTGCTCAGTCTGTTCAGTTATTTTTGTATATAGAGGCCTTTGCCCAAAATAGTTCTCTATTTCATTTGGCTGTGCACATCGATCCTAGATCCACCAGTTAGAGTGATGCCAATATCAACAACTGGCCTCTTGTCTTAGTAAGAAATGTTTTACTGAACTATTTTTTAGAATGCAGTTGAAATAATTTATTTTGAATTGTGTCTAGTCCTTCCTTTCAGTGGAGTTATAGTTATAAATTAAACAACAGAAACCAATTGAAAATCAATTAAAATAGCTCCTTGTAAAATCACTTTAGTTTATTATTATATTATACAGTTATAATCGAAATGATTCAATATTGAATAATTGCAAATCAGGTTTATTGGCAAAATTTACAGACAACACAACAGTTGTTTCCAGTGGTTTCCCCAAATTCAACTGAAAATGCAACTTTTTTGATGACTTCTGCGGTCTCAAAATTATTCAACCCCTCATGGCAAGCGTCTTTAGTATTTAGTAGAACACCTTTTGCTGTTATGACCTGCTGCAAACGAGATGTGTAGCCAGACACCAGCTTCTGGGAGCGTTTCTGAGTAATATTAGCCCATTCCTCATGATCAGTGGGCTCCAGTTCAGTAATATTCTTGGGTTTGCGTGTTGCATCCGCCTTCAAATCCCACCAGAGATTTTCTATGGGGTTCAAGTCAGATGTCTGTGATGCCACTGTAGAATCATCCAGGACTTCTTCTGTTTGAGGTATGCTCGGGATTGACCTGTTGGAAGGTCCAATGATGCCCAAGCTTCAGCTTCATCACTGAGGGCATGACGTTTTCTCCTAGGATTTCCTGATACGTCAACAAATCGTATATTTTACCCCCCTGCTGGTGAGGTCGACTAACAGCTATGGAGATTATTAATCTGTAATCTACTGCTATTCCTGCCATTCCCAGATGTCAAATGTTGAATTTGCTGTCGAATTTGAACCACTGAATTTGTGGAAGCGAATTGTAAGGCAACCACTGAATTTGTGGAAGCGAATTTGTAAGGCAAAAAAAAAAAAAAAATGGACTGAAAATTGCCTGTCTAATATTATAGGTTGTATTTTAAACATAATGGATATTTTGGAAGTGAAATCTGAAAGGTGAATGGATTATTTAATTTTTAAAAATGAAAATGTGTGTGAAATGTTTTGATTTGAAATATTCACAGCTTAAATATTCATCCATGTTGAATTTCAGCCAATAAAAAATGCAATCCCTAAAAATACAATGCAATAAAATGCAAGCACGGTTAATGCAATGCATATTTTTTTCAATTGGAGCAATTCAAAAAGTTCTTTTGTTTCAAAAACATTTGTCATTATTTTACTTCCATAGAAACCTCAGTGCCTGTTGCCACCAAGTCTTGCTGCAGGTCTTTTGCAGTCACTGAACCTGCCTTCAGCAATCTGGTTGCAGCCGTTGATAGCTTTATTTTTCTGCCCTGTCCAGGAAGTGTAACCACTGTTCCTTTAATTTTTGAACTTACGAACTATGCTTCCAACAGTTCTCTAGGAACATTTAGTGCCTTAGCTATCTTTTTGTATCCTGTTACTTGTTTGTGAAAGGTGAGGATATCTTCTCTTAACTTTTTGGACCATTCTTTTGACTTAGCCATATTTCTAACATGCAGTCAAACGTGACACTCAATAAACCTATCCAGTTCAGATATTTCATGTGTTCTAGCTCAAGCAAACCTGGTGCAACTAATAAAGCCCTTGATTAGTTGCCTCAGGTGTGCCTGAGGGATTGTATTCAGGGGGTTGGATAATTTGGAAAGCAGAAGTCATTAAAAGTTGCATTTTCAGTTGAATTCGGGGAAACCACTTGAAACATTTGCTGTGTTGAGCTATTTCAATTCCTTTTGTTTGATATGTTCATTGCAAATCAGGTTTATTGGCAAAATTGACAATTTAAGCTGTTTGCAACTGTGTATCTTTATCATTAACACAGGGTTGTGCTATGTATGTATGTGTGTGTATGTGTGTATGTATGTATCCACCTTATTTTTAGCTGTACAAAAACGATCACTGCTGCTTGATATTGCAAACTGATATTTCTTACCATATTATTTTAACGTATTGTCATAATTATTAACACATTGGTTTGTAAAGCAAATATTTTTTACCATTTAAGGCACTTTGTTATACTTTTAGTTATTTACCTATAGTGGCTAATGAGTCTCACACATTCACAGATATATATCAATATAATTTGAGCCATCATCTTTAATAATGGATGTAGACAGTATTTACAGCTCATATAGACCATATGTTAAACTCATTCATTTCCCAATAGGATGGCTGTGCTGTGAACTTGCAACAGGAGTGTAACAGTCTCCCTTTTTGCTTGTTAAGTCTCCTCCTTGTGGTAGATCACAAGAATTACAGCATATTATGATTTGTGTGTTGAATTACGTGTTGTCATGTTTAACACTATGAGAGAGAGAAATATAATTTTTTTCATCATATAATATTATATAAGTGTGACACTGTGTCCGCCAATAACTGAAGTACTTTTTAAAAGTTTTTGGTTGATTATGGCATAATTCTACCAATATGACTATTATAACAAGCTTTAGTTTTTTTTTTACATTATCATTTATTTATTTGAAATATTTAACAGTAATTTTCTGTAACATACTAAGCAGTTTTAGAAATGCTGATGATTTGAATATAATTGATTTGATTGTGTTTAAGGTCAGTGTGGCCAGACATTTGTCTCTGTGTGGCCAGATATTTGATCAAATGACAGAGGAAGATTGAGTGATCCAAACCTTCTCTGAATAAGGTCAAATGTTGTGAAATGTCAATCTATATTCTTCATTTTCACTTCAGCTCTGATCTTTCAAAGGACATAATGGCCACAATAGTGATCATAGAGCGGTCTAGGATTTTCTTGACGACGCACCTGCCAGGGGTCTCAGAGCTGTTATTAAGCAGTATAAAGAGCATTTTGCAAATGAGTGACAAAGTGCAGAGTTCTAGAAGCATATCATATTCCCACCAAGTGGGAAGCAAATGTATCATGTTTGATAATTCAAACTGCTGACAGATTTTATATAACCACTCACTCTATTTCCCTAAGGCTCTGTTTTATGGATGTACAGTGTAGAGCTCGAGGAATCGTGGGATAGAAGAAAGCGCAGCCGAGTCTATATTCGAGTGCAATGACTGTAATTAGAGTGTGATTATTCCCGGAGACGGCTACGAAAAAAAAAGGCAGCCGACAGTGAGGGGGGTTGCTATGGAAACCGACACGGAGGCAGTGAAAAGGTCCGTTCGCTGGTGGTTATGTCATGTGTCTGGTGTGTATGTAAAAAGTTTGGACATGGCAGGTTTCAAGTCAAAAGGAGGCAGAGTAGGATGTTTTGCCTGCGTAAACTGATGCTGCTTTTGAAGACTAAAGCTTTATTTGTTGTCTCATTTTAAATTCTTGTTCTCTTGATTGGTTCCTCTCATTGCATGGAATTATTTTTTTGTTGCTCTTATTCTCGCTCACTCTTCCCTACTGTGTTCTTCTAACATGCTCATGTTCACATATTAGACAATATCATTCTGCTAAAGACCTACATGAATCCCAGAATATACCAAGTGAGCCAGTCTGGAATTTACAATGGCGGAATTATTTGCAATAAAACAATAAGGCAGATTGTATTGACTGTCTGACAGAGCTCATCACGTCATGGCGCGCTTAAATATTTAAAAAATGCTCTTACATGGTGAAGGAACACTTGTGGTCATTAGTATTCCTCGTGAGGACCACGGCTATACCCTGCATCCTCCCTGTTTGCCCAGATAGCCATTGAATTATGAAGCCAATCTGAGCCATGGTTTGGGTTGCCTAGCAACAGACTATTGAGTGGCACTGGGTCCCTGGTGATGGGGAGATAAACAAGGGGCCAGATAATGTGTGTGTGTCTCTCTATATAGGTGTGTTTCCTGATGGCCTGTGTGCTTATCTTGAAAGTGTCAAAAAAAGAAAGAAAGAAAGAAAATGCCCTAAACCTCAGTGGCTGTTATGACTCCAAGCAGAAACTTCAGCCTTAAAAAATAAACTGATGGCCAGTGACACAAACAGTTGTGCTTTTCTCTTCAAGCCTAACATGGGTGGGCAGGTTGTCTGTTATAATGGTCTCTATCACAATCTAGAGGAACAGCACCGCATTAAACAAATTAGACTATTATGGTTTCTTGCCATACCTGATTATTGTCATACCTGATTATTTGATATTTGCACAACATGATGTCTTTTATCAAGGTGATTTGTATACATACTGTTTGGTTGATACCTTTAGTGTAATAATAAAAATATAATAAAGATAATTTATTTATTTTCTTTATTATAATAGATGGTGATTAATGTACATGATGTGGTTGTAAGAGGTGTGTGTTTATTTTGCAGATCGGCTGTTTGGTGGATGTCAGAGTTATTTGGGGTCCGTTCCCTACACTTACGACGTGACTCCTGCAGCAGTGCAGCGTTTGAGGAATGTTCTTCAGAAGCTGGCCCACAGAGGTATCACTTCTCTTTCTTTACCTGTCTGTTTTTGTTAACCTTTCTACCAGCACCTTGTGTGCTTATTTATCACATATCTCATTTAATTGTTTTCTTTTTATACAGTGTAAGACAGGGCCGCGGGAAGTGGGGGTGCTGGGGGTGCTGCAGCACCCCCTGTTTTCACAGAATTGTAAATGCAACGCATATGTTTGTTCATTAAAATGTATTAATTTTTAGCATTTAGTCATTTATTTGTAATAAACACTTTAAGTGGGCTATTTAAAAATTGTTATTTATATGTTAAATTATCTTTTTAAAACATGTGAGTGTTACGTAATATTGTGTGTGTGTGTGTGTCGAAAGAATTTGTCCGCAGCTGCTCAAAAAACAAAAAAAAAACAATATATGTAATATATGTAAAATATAGCAGGAGACATTTTAATTGTTTACTAATAAAACAGACAGGCTTTGTGCTTTCAGTTTGAGGTCTCTGTGAAAGTTTTAAAACATTCTTTTAGTGCCGCTTTAGAGAAATACATTTCTAAAAAAATGCGACTTAGTCCAGTGCGACTTAGGCTATATATGTTTTTTTCTTCCTCGTGGCGCATTTTGTGACTGATATGCGACTCCGGAGCAATAAAATAAAAGGGACTCCGGAATAAAAGCAGAATCAATAAAGTCAAAAATGTGATGTGCAGTCAGGTTTGAGTGTGTGCGCGTTTTTTGAGGAGTTTTATAGTCTTGATATTGTTTCTTATCAAAAGTGGTGCAAAAGCCAAAATCACTGGCTACTGTAGCTATATCGACCTTGATTGCAGTGCACAGCTTGTTGACATGACTAAATGCTGGCCAAAATCATGAAAATCTTCAAAACTTCACTGATAGCAGTTTCTGGTTTCGTCAATGTTCTTAGCTAGTAAGTTTTATCCTTGGCAGAACCGTGTCACAATCAGTTCCAGAGCTCAACTCAAGTCAAAGCTGACACACAGCCAAACGTGCACTCAACTTTTGTGGCACGATGTTGCTGTCTGTCACATGGACAGATGAAAGAGAGTGGGATGAAAGGATGAGACTGAGCACTCATCCACTGCTCAGGGGCTTGAAATTGGACATCTGAGGGCTTTCATGACAGAAAGGTTTCTCTGTAATACAATGTGTTAGCAGGGCAGGACTGAATGTACTATCACTGATAGAGGAGAACTTCTGCAGAGATGTGAGTCTTAATCTGTTCAAGCTGAATATATTGTTTGAACAGACCTCTGATATGTAGATCTGTCTTCCTAAGACATTTGCACTTATATACCAAACTCTGGGTACTTACTGTGTTAGAAGTGTTGAATGTGTTGCAGCTTTGCTAGAATGTGGTTTCATCACAAACATTTTGATGCTCAATTGGCTGATCAGTGGGCGTTTTGTGTGTGTGTCTGTTCACTCCTAACTGTTTATCTAAACCAGTTCATTACAAACTATTTCCTTTTAAGCTCTTTCAATTCATAGCCAAACTATACATTATATATATGTTACATACAAACTATACTCACCCTATAACAATTACCACTGGTTTCACAGACAAGGCTTAAGCTAGTCCCAAAGTAACATCTTTGTCAGGTTCTGCAAGAGAGAGGACGCAGAACGAACGTGAAGGGAAGTTTTATTAACAATACTGTAGACAGGGCACAACAAGGAGAGTGAGGTGTAAAACAGTTCAAACAGTATAGGGCAGGGCAGATTACATGACGACAGGCAGGAAGGATTATCACTGAAACAAGAACTGGGCTGCGAAGAGCTTGAAGACTGCAGAGGAAGAGGCAGCACCAGGTGGGATGATGGTGTGGAACACAAACAAGAACGCAAGGAACCAGAGGCTTGATGATCTCTTCAATGTGAAAGGTGCTACAGTCTAGCTGTCAGACAGTGGGGGTCAATGGCCAGTAAATCTCAGGATGCAAGGCAGGGCAGGAACAAACACAAGACCAAGGCCGCCTTAATGCAAGGGCTTACCTGGGCTGAAGCCCAGGGGCCTCCCAAGTTCAGGGGCCTCCCATGTTCAGGTTCATGATGAGCTGAAAAGGTCATATTGTTTTAACTTGTCAGATTTTGTCGCTGTATGTCGCTAGTCGCTTGTGGGCGTTGGTAGTGCTGTC
>FLSR01000671.1:453243-474909 GCA_900092035.1 Leuciscus waleckii
CACTGTTGTAGGTCTCGAAAGAAACTAATGCATTTTGTGATGTAGATTACCTATAGATAGGCTATTACACTTTTTTTTAAATGAGACTCTTTAAATTGAGGGGATGGGGGGCCTACAAAACCTCTCAGCCCCGGGGCCTAACATTAGGTTAAGGCGGCTCTGCACAAGACTCACAATGAACAAGAGAAGACAAGATAAACAGACAAGGCACAAGAGTATAATTAAATAGGCAAATAAAGAGTAAAAACTAAAACAGAACAAAGACTAGAGGAAAAAGAAAAGAGCTAGGAATAAAACAAATGGAACTTGCAATAAAAAAAAAAAGACTTATAGGGAACTTAACCTAACTAGAACAAGACTTAAGGAAAGTCTACTGCTAGAAACGATCAAATACTCGACTAGAACAGGAACTAAGTTTAATCATACAAAGGCAAGCAAACAAGACTACACCACAAAGCACACAAAACAAACCAGAAAAGACATGAGGGAAAGATGCACAATATAAAGGGACCAGAGCCCATGAGGATCAGGTGAGCACAATTAGTGAGGACGGACTAAGCAAGGGGGCGTGGTAACGGGAAACAAGGAGGCAGGACAAGAGGAGCACATGGCAAACAAAAACAAAGACACAGCCATGTGCTCAGACACAAGACAAACAAGGAAACATTAAACAGTGACAAAACAGACAAGACTGTCAGGGCGGGACCCTGACAATCTTATGTCAGTGCCATTGTTTTTTTTGTTGTTGTTTTTTGCCATGTTTCTAAGGCAGTTTATAAAAACTAATTAAATGTCCTAATTGAGCTAAGGTCTAATCCTGGCTTAATCTAAACCCTGTCTGTGAAACCAGGCCTAGACTTCAGTCAATAATTTGTATTTTTAATTCAGAGCATTCAAATTCAATTCAGAGAGTACAAACAATGGTTTTATGGGATCAGTCACATTCATTTAACTATAATAATACAATTTACAAAACATTTGATGTGAAATAGATCTGTTGACTCCAAGGTAAGAGGACTAAAATGGATAGCTCACCTAAAAGATGAAAATCCTGTCATCATTTGCTCACCCCTCATGTCGTTCCAGACCTGTATGACACAAAAGAAGATATTTTGAAGAACATTGGGGTCCAAAACAACATGGGACCCGACTGAATACTTTTTTTTATTTTTTTTAAACCATTCTTCAAAATATATTTTTATGTTCTGCAGAAGAAAGAAAGTCTCGCAGGTTTGGAACAACATGAGGATGATTTGGTGGGATGTAAATTAGAACACCAGCTCACGCTCTGCTTTTTTTAGTGCAGTGTTTATTCAAAGCAGCTTTTTGTGACGCCAATCAGAAAACAGGCTTATTGTTGTCAGTTTCCAGCATAGCCATTTGGGGCAGCATGCTCCATCCTGTCTGTCTCGGTGAAGGATCTGAGCTGTTAATAGGCTGCAGAGGCTTGCTCCCAGCTTGATCTTTTCAAACAGCCATAAATGAGAGTTGAAAAGCGTGGAAGGCACGCAACCGTCTTTGGGTAAATTACCAACATGGTAATGAATATTAGAGAGCCAGAGAGATGGCCGACTCCAATTACCCAAGCCAAATAAAGAGAGAGGGATCAGGAGGATGAGAAGCTGTGTTCAGCTTACTCTCTCTCTCTTTTTTTTTTCTTTTTGGATGCAGATGGTGTCTGAAACCTTGGCTTTTGATTGACGGGCTGTGTTGCAGTGTTTTTATTTTAATTTCAGAGCGCTTTGCGAGGGAGATCTCAGACGTCTTTAGATGTTCCTCTTTGTGCGTTTGTGTGTGAATTAACGGCTGTGTGTTGTGTGTATGTTTTGTGTTTTTGTGCGTCCGTCTGGGAATTTGTGCCCAATTCAGCAGACAGATGAAAATGTGTGAATCATTAAGTGTTTGCAGTTATCTTGTTCTCTGATCCGTGTGCATTTGTATGTGTATCTAAGATCATTTAGTACACATTTTTTGTGTGTTTGAGATAACTGATCACATTCGCCTCGCAACCATCACATTGCACTCTGTCATCCTTACAGAACCCTTTAGCAGACCAACATCCTTCATCAACATCCTCCACGTTCCTCCTCACAGGAGAGATGTAGATAGGCAGATAGATGTTGAGAACGTCAATGCCATCGACTCACAATTCTCTTTATTATGCGTTTAGAGTAGCTGTAGAAATCGTGCAATATGTGGAGCCACTGCCGCACACCTGCACAATGTCATTAGATCGATACCATTGACCGGATGGCAAGAATGCTCTCTCTTTGTCATATGGGTCCATTACGGCAACTGACAGCCCTCCCTGCTGTGAGCTGCCCCATATTTCATGCCATTGTCTTTAGAGGTTCTTCAGATTTCCCGGCTCCTGGATTTGAACATTATAGCCTGCTTGAATGCAGGTGCCATCTCTTTGATCTTCAACCGTGGTCAGTGTGTCTACAGATAATGGGAAGTTACAGATGTCTCCTGGTATAGACCGCTATTAATGAATAGAGAGGGACAGATAGGAGGTGATAGACAGACAGTTTGGTAAGGAGCAGCTGGAAGGGAGAGTGAGAAAGAGAGGGAATTAAGACGGATTTAATGGCTGAACTCATAAGTGCAGTCACACAGAGTGGACAGCTGAAATACCTCAGAAATTATTCTCTGAAATAATTTAAAGTAATTTTTTCTTTAAAAAAACAAAACTCAGTTTCATGTCAAAAGCCCTATTCGCACGGGATTAGTATTACCTAGGGACCTCCGGTAATTTGTAATAATCGCAGAGGTCGTCTGTGATTTTTATCCCGTGCGAATCTGCCACGTCTGTAAAAATGTCTGTAAAAATTCCCCCGAAAATTACCTACCGTATTTCGGCCAACACAGGAGTCCTCTGATAATACCAGTCCCGTGCGATCCCCATGTCTGTGATTTGGGCTGTTTTTCTGTGAGCCTATCGTTTCCTAAAGAACGTAATAACCATTATGGGCCGTTTAACAGTCCATTTTACATCTGTATTAAAACTATATTAACAATAAAATATCTCGATATGCTCTACTCCAATCCGATTATAGTTTTTCTCCAATAAAAACTATGAAGTGCTGCAAAAGAGAAAACAAACTACAGTAAAGACGTGATCCGGAAGCTCAACTCGGACCGTTGTCATGGAAACGTCAAATTAAGTATTTTGGCGCAACATGGAAGCTCTTTTGGAAAGTTTGGACGCTTTTTGTGGTAGTGTAATTTAGTAGTCTGCATCGTGGAGCATTTCTTTGTCTCACACGGCCTCTAAAGACGTCCATCCTGTAAGTATCTCAAGAAATCAAAGTGTGAAAGAGTAAAAATGATATAAAATGAAATAAACCAAATAAAATGAATAGAAAAACAAGACTATCGCGACGTTTCGGTATTTATAATACCTTCTTCAGGCAGGCTTGTTGTAATATGGACAAAGAATAAAAGAAAAAGAAGATATATTATATATTTATACAATAATATCATATTCTATAATATATATCATATATTTCTCTAATAAATTGGTTTTAAATAAGTTCTGTTTTTTTATTGAATTGCGATCTTCGTTTCAGCACGTTCAGCTAGTGTAGTGTGGATGGGTGGGCGCACGCTGTAAAGTCCGTAAACTCGAGGGAATTACGAACATTTATTTGCCGTGTGAATGAGCCACCAAAAACACAGACGTCAGGGGGTAATTTCTTAATTACAGAGGTCCAGGGGTAATACTAATCCCGTGCGAATAGGGCTTAAGTTACATAAAGTATAATGTTTCTCATGCTGTTTAGAGGCTCAAAACCAGCATTGTTTGATTATAATACTAGGTCTGACAATCAACTTTCAGTAAAATTTGATTTAATTAATTTTATGAATCACAATTATTTGCTTATTTGCTAAAAAAACTAAAATTCAGCAAGAATGCATTAATTGATCAATAAATGCTATACTTTTGAAATTTCTATTCATTGAGGAATTCTGAAATAATGTATCATGTTTCCACGAAAACATTAAGCAGCACAACTGTTTTCAACATTGATAATAATAAGAAATGTTTCTTGAGCAGCAAATCAGCACATTAGAATGATTTCTGAAGAATCATGTGATACTGAAGGAATAAATTGCATTTAAAAATATATTAATATAGAGAACAGTTATTTTGAATTGTAATAATATTTTAAAATATGACTGTTTTCTCTGTATTTTTGATTAAATTAATGCAGTCTTGGTGAGCGTGACGAAAAATCGTATGGACTGCAGACATGTAACGGTAGTGTAATTCAAAAGTTACATTATAGCAGAAAAACAATATTTTGAAGGGAATATATTACTTGCCTTTTGGCGTATAACTGGCCTACAATCCATAAATCTATTTTGCAGTCTGTCCGAGGTAGACTTACAGGTAGGATGTGTTATTGTGTTCAGTCTGTGCTATAAAAATAAATAAAAAAATAGTTAATATGCAGACAGGCATCTTTGGTTATTTTGTCACGTATTATGCCATGAACGCCACATTTTTAAGATGCAGTGTTGAAATAATTTAACTTTGAAAAACGTGTCTCAAGATCCCCGTGTTCTGTCCCACACTAGATAATATACTAACTACATACAGATACTCTTTTTTCCTCATACATTTTGATTTGACATGACATCTGTTACATTCTTAAATTAGTGACTGTTTTTTCTCCAGAATAGGTGTACTGTAAATATATAGATTTGTTCATAAGTATATGTTATGTGGGTTCTGGTGGGCGGGTTTCAGGTAACACAACACGGGGTGTATGAACAGACACTGCTGCCATGAGGTGTGTATTGATGTGTAACATGGCACTTCAGGCTCACCAGTGACCTCTGGCCCTACTATCATCCAGGAAGAAACTCCATGTTCAGATAGAAGCTCAGCAAAGCAAACTGATTCACCTTGACATGTGCATTAGAGCTACTTACTTCATGGCCCACTGAGAGATGAGACATGGGGGAGCAAGAGTGAGAAAGACAGAGAGAAGGAAAGCACGGGATAGAGGAAAAAATGCATTAGTCACATTGGTGCTCTACATTTTTGACGTATAACACTTAGCCTCTGCTAAAACCATCCATAACACCTGTGTGGTTGTTTGTGTGCAAGTGAGATGTTCGAACAGCCCTTGGGAATTCATTTGCTTTACAACAATTTTTTTTTTTTTATATCTTTCCACAGTAATGTGTGGAATAAAATAGTATAATAACTTTTAGATGGTCAGTTTGTTTTAGATACTGTGATTTGTGACCTGTAGGTCCATAACAAATACAGTTATGCATAGCTTAATATTTTAACATCATTTATTTCACATTTTAACCTCATTTTTAACTTTAAAGCTTTAACTGAAAATGAAAGACATGACAAGGCGAATAATGAACTGGCACATTCTGTGAAATTATAGCAGTAGAACGAAAACACTGTTATAAAACTTGCAAGTGTCATAACAAATAACATGAAATAAGCACAAATAAACAGGAGAACACAAATGAATTACAGTACAGTACAATACAACAGAAATAATAAGGCAACAAATTAGATTTCAGCAGCCACAATGCATCCTGGGAAAATGCTATACTCTGCCAAGCAATCTTGGGTGTGCTACAAATGTATTTATATGTGGTGTTTATTTGATAGTGTGAGAGAAGCACTATATCTGACAGATCAGGCTATGAAAAACACATTTGATTGGTACCTGTTAGCCAGTATGTAAGCCCTCCAACATGCTAAGTAACGAGTCCTATATTTTACTTACATTTCTTCATTGCACACCTTAAAGTTAACTTTCAGAAGGGATGGTAAAAACCAATATTGCAAAACAGGGACCATTACAATGTCATTTCAAATAACAAATTGTTGGTAATTTGTGGAATCTTTGCTTTATCACAGCAGAAGTGCATGTGTCCTTGTGCATATTTTTATTTATCTGTCTTTAAAACATTTTATCAAGCAAACTGCCAATACAATTCACAATTTATAGCAATTACTTGTATTTAGTTTTAGCGAATTTTATTATTATTATTATTTTAATTCTCCAGAAGTGGTTTTCAGTACAGTAAATGTCAACAGTTTCTACAGAGCTCTTGGCTGAATTAAATAGGCCTTTAATTATATTTCAGCATCTGTTGCTTTGCAGAAAAGTTCACATCATTTTGCATGTGCTTCACTTAAGACATAAAGGCAGTCTTAATCTGTCCAGAAGCCCTCTCTTGAGGAATTTCTAAATGTTGTTGTAAACAGATGTTTGACTAGCTTACATTGCCGCAGTGTTTTCTGTTTTTGCCATTTTCTGGGCAATGATGATAACTGTTGCAGTAGATCGGGCTGTGTTGTTGTGTGTAGGAGGCAAAAGAAGTTTAGATTACCTTTCGTCATAATTGGATAGGGAATATTTGATCTCAGATCCTTAGTTGTCAGGATAAGATGGTACTAATAAAGCTGTCTGGGCTTAATGGAGACCAGATATAGCCAACATTGGCAAATCTAAAATCTGTTACTGTTACTTTTTTTTAAGAATGGGGTGAAAGCATGCAGTAACAGGGTTGTACACAAAATGTGTTTGGTAATTAAAATGAGTTAATGAAAAATGAGTTTAAACAGCTACAGTGAATTAAGACTATAAATCGCAGTTTGTAGATGGGTGGGTACCATCATTTAATCTATTTAAAATAAGCTACTGTTCATGCTAAATTCATTGTGTGTTAGATAATAATTTATCAAACATATCTACTTGATCTCACAGCAAACAATATTAGATTTGTGTCTCTAATGTTTAAAGTAATGGGATAATATTGTGTACTGTATTTGTGAAATGTGCCACCTGAGTTAAATTAATTAGATCATGAAGATACTATGGAAATCCCATATAATACAGGAAAAGCCCACCTGCCCCCTTGTCTAATTTATGCTATTATACTATCACATTAAATTAGGCAATTCATGATGAACAGAATTGAATCAATGTTTGTCAGCTTCCTAATTGGAAGATGGTTCCACATTAACTTGTGCACCCATTTCCGTATTGACCTGCACAACCAAAAGGCAGTCAAAACAAAGAATGGATGGCATGTCTGTTGCTGAATATTTGAAGATCATGATGTTCTCTTTATAAAAAAGAAAAAAGAAAAGAAAAGCAGTAGATGTCTAGAACAACCCCCCACCACCATCACCCCACACACAATTATTTTTATTTTTTTTGATAGGAGAAACATCAATGGCCGGGCTGCTAATTAGTAATAGCACATTATATCAGGCTCCATCCAAGACCTAATGAGGTGGACCTTTGCTGAGGCAAAACGGTGCAGTGCTTGTGGGTGACAGGAAGGTAACAATGTGTGTAAGTGTGTGTGTTTCCATAGAGGGTAAATTCTGGTGTAACACATAAATGCTTAGCTGTCCTTGTGCTTGTTATTTCTCTTATGCTGTTCACTTAATATTTATGCAGTTTTTCCTTTTAGTCAGAGTTTTGGTTTTGGACAAAAATCACCTTTAATTTTAGTATGTCATGTGGCAAGCAGGGCGGGCCGAGAGCCGTGAGAATGGAGCGAGGCCAGTGGCAAGAGTGCTAATGAGTAGGGATGGGCATTTTTCAAAAAAATTGTATTCGAATATTTGGCCTCATAAAAATCTAATATTTGTTTATTTAAATGACGTTTGACGTTTTTTTCTGAACAAGCTTACGATAAGGCAATATACACAAGCTAACGTTATGTTTTAAGGTTTTCTTTTAGTTGAAAACATTAAACTAAACTAAAAAAATATAAAGAAAAAAAAGCATTTAAGCTCAAGCAGCACGAACAGGGGGAAACACTAATAAAGCAGACTGCGGCAGTTATCGTACAGAACGTACATAGACACTCGAGTCAGCATAATGTCATCGTGTATATATTGTTTTACATGCTCTTGTTAATAAAAACAATGATATCCACATGCTCGGGTGAGAAAATGCGCTGTGCTGACAGACATTGCAGAGACACAGATAACGATGTGCTAAGCGATAACAGCACTTTGTGTTTTCTGTTGTTAAATCTATCTCCCTCGACGAAACTTAAAGGAAGCATATGTCTCTAATCATTTTGCCATCTGATACAGTTGGTTCTCAACCAGAATAATACTTTTACCACCGCCGTTCCCGCGGCGTTAAAATGGGGGCTTATGTGTCTTATACTTCGTGTTATTTTAATTTGTCAGTAGGCCTAGATTTATGAACTGAAACATAACAGTGAGATAAATTAAACTAAATGATCGTAAAATTAAAACATTGAACATTGATCAGAACTTGCTAACTGATATTAGTCGGCAGCATTTGTGTTTTAAACCCATTATTAAGATTTACCTCTACTCAACACCTGCTTGTCCACTCTGTCATATATATATATATATATATATATAATAAAATAAAATTAGCCCACTGGTTCTTCAGAGGCTCGAATGAAGTAGCTAAAAAAAACCACTTTTTTGTTCATTTGTAAATTATTATACTGCCATGCTTCGCTCGTTTGCAAGCCATGATGTCTCTTGAGGAAAAACAATATTTCGCTCGTACGGTCGTAGCTCATTTTCTCATGGGCGGGCCAAATTCTCTGGGCGGGCAAAAGCAGAGAAAGGGGAGGTAACCTTTCTCTGTATGACGACATATAGGGAAGATTCCAGATTGGCCCATGTGAGCTTTCATTTTCTCAAAGGCGGAGCAGGATACCCAGGGCTTGGTTTACACCTATCGCCATTTCTAGCCACTGGGGGACCATAGGTAGGCTAGGGAAACTCATATCATTGTTAAAAAAACTCATAAAGTGAAATTTTCATGCCATGGGACCTTTAAGCTCATGCTCATAAGACAGCGTTCAGACGATAGCTGTGTGGTCAACGCTTCAACGTGCCTTGCGGTGCTTCAAATGGTCTTAGTTCGAATCTCAGCTCTACCATCTTCATAACGTTGTTTCTAGTTTAATATGCTATTTGTCAAAAATAAAAACTTCTGAAATGTTCATTCATTGATTCAAAACACTTTTCGGAGCTTGTTATTCATTGTCTGTCATTTTTATTAATAGGCGTTTAGATGACAACTTTGTAGCCTACATGCTCTTAACCGATGTTGGCTGACAGCGTTTATGTTTTACCGTTCTTGATGCTTAAATAGGTAACAGATTATTGAAGTCAAGCGTTTTGTTTAATTAATAATGGCACATTACAACATAAATTTGCTACATTCCAGTTGAGCTTCTTTTGCGCTGTACAGACGACAAAACCTGTTGGTTGCTGTTGAAGGAGATTGTCAGCCGACTGCACCAGAAAATCACAATGGCCTGAAGATGATGAAGCTGGTCTTTAATGTGCTAAATTATTGTTTTGTGAATCATTCACAAAATCGAGACGATTAACAGCGATACCCAGCCATAGCAACGAAAGAAAATTTTCAAAACAGATCCATACATTGAACAAATCAGAAAAAAGACAGATTTTGTTGACTTGGCTACAAAAAATAACAGACTAACTAAATAGTATTGCTTTCAATATAAAAAACAATGAAAATGTAAAAGAACACTAACATAATTCAGTTTAAAACCCCATCACACATTCCAAGGTTTAAATAAAGAGTCGGGACAGTTTATTTATTTAACCCTCTGGGGTGTAAGGTGTTAAATAAACAGAGAATATTTGTTTTCATTTTGAATTAGATCATTTAAAATAACACACTTAAATGATTTTTAAAGATATATAGGTCATGCCTGGGTGAATAGTATTTGCTAAGTTTTGTTTGTTGTAAAGCAATCAACATTAAGGAAATGCGTAGGAAATGCGTCGAGCGGTTGACTTGTCTCTCCGGGCCATCTGTAAGAGACAAAAGGCCTGTAGCCAGAAGCAACACTCTCAGCCGAAGTCTTCTAAGCCGAAGGCAGATCTGAGGACTGTCATTCAGGCAAGGAAGGTTTCGGCAAAGAGGTCCTGATGCGATGCGCAGTCTCAGCATGTTTGCGATGCGCTAGAGTAGTGAGTAGTGAGCACTGTAATACTTAAAATTAAAATTAAACTGGTGTTTGGTGTTCTGCCTTGGTTTCTCATGGGCTTTTGGAAGTTACTGTTAAGACAACCCATTATTTTCTCGAAAAAAATTACGGAATTGACTCAAGATACTTATCTACATGATAAAGGAGGTCTTGAATGTGCCAAAAATATCAATAGGCTAACTCATTTTCGACCAAAAACGAAGTTACGGTCTTTTGCCGTTACATGGCAGAATAGATAAAGTACTCTCTTTATGCTTTAGTTATTCATCGTTTGCGATTTAGTTTTATGGAATGAATGGATTCACAACATGACTTAGACACTCTGGGGTGCGTTTCCCGTACAACGACGTAACTTGCTGCTTAACTACCATAGTACGATGCATCGTTGAAGAAATCAACTTGCTAGTCACGACTGTTTCCCGAAACCATATTGTCACAAATTGGTCGTTCAACCGCGTTGGTTAATGATGTCAAGCAGGTGGTAGAGTATAACCAAAGTCCTTTTAGGCAAGTCGTGCCACTCGGCCGCCATCTTGGCAACGCCTCCGGGCAGCTATTTCGGACAACAAGACCAGGCTCCTATCTAAATGAATGGGCAGAGAGTCAGAACTGCACTTTCACTGGTCACCGGGACATAAAAACTGCATGTATAGAAACAGCAGTAAAATATGATAAAAATCGCTGAAAAAGTTTGATGACTTTGCCCCAAAATAAGGTTTAAAACGCCTTTTTCCCCACAGGTTATACTTTTACTACGCATGCGCAAGGGTTCACGACACCAACTTCATTTACGTCTCTATCCAGAATGCCGGTGTTGTGCCAAGCACTTAAACAAAATGCTCAATGTCATTTGTTTTATCGGTGTACCGAAGAGAGGGAGAGAGTGCGCGCGCGACCGGGGCTCTCTCTCTCTGCTTGTTCTTTCAGTTAAATATGCGCCCTGTCACAAGCGCAGCAGTTCATCTACATTACTCACCGATCAAATAAGACATATTTTGTGTCTTTTACTTAGAATGCATAAACAAAGTATTTTGTGGTAATTTTGGTAACATTTTGTGGTCGATATAAAATAAACTACCTTGGTAGTCCGGTGCCTTCGCGTTGTTATCACCCTCTTCCATGTGGATTCCATCTGATCTTGTACACACCACAACTCGCTGTCGCCAAATCGTCTCCGCTGTCGCAAAACCTCAACTGTGCGCATGCGTCAGTGGAACCAGATGAAAGGCTTAAATGTTTCCCGACTTGACTGTTAAAAGCAGATGATTGGCTTTCCAGCGGGAGGGGCGGGACATGTGCATACAACCGCCATCTTTGCCGTTACAGGTTTTCCTTATATAGTTGTATTGAAGATTGAGGAAGTGGCATGTCTCTTATATAAATTGTCTCTGGTATAACTTAGTTAGCAAACATTTTCTTTTGGAATTTAGATGAGAAATATATATATATATATATGTGATGCGATCTGGGAAAACCCGTCGGATGTCGCGCTGGGCCGTTTTCAGTAAATTCCAAAATAGTTTGAATGTCAGTTTTTTGTCAAATTTATTTTTATTTATTTTTTATTTTCATTAAATTATTATTCTTAACATCTTTTCCCTTATCTCTGACAATATCTTGGCAAAATTCCCTTGTTTAGTGCAGAAAAACAGCGATAGTGTCAAGCTGAAAATACTCTCTTTCTCTAATGCAGTCTATGCGAACATTTTCTCTAACGCCCGGCAGAGGTGAAAAAAACCCCAAAACAATCGCCGTATATCCCATACACCTGTCCGTCTCTTAACACTACAAAGATAGTTTACCTATAAAATAAACCACATAACATGTACAGTGAATGTGTATTAGTGCGCATTTCACGCCAATCCTGTTTAAAAAAAAGAGTACCAAGCGTCCCGACGGTGACAGTTATTAAACCTGTTTTTCTCAAAATTCCGTTCCAGAAAATCATAGCGATCGGCCGACTTCAGATAAACATAACTTTTGCTACCAACAAGCTATGATAAAAATAAAAACAGATTTGGAAAGGGCTTGATACCAGCTTCCATATGATATCAAAACCTGTAATAGGTAAAATCCACCATGTGGTGGGTTTTCCCAGATCGCATCTTACATTTTTAAAAGTATGTTTCAGTGTTATATTATTAAACATGTACGGCTCGGTTTTTTTGCCTTTTTTAGAGTTATATGTAAATAAATGATTTACATTGTTCAGTCCCCCCTTCTCAATCCCAAACATCAGGTATCCAAGAAAACAGATTAACATGACTGAGTGTCGGAGGCTGGTAGAAGGCTAAATAGGTCATATCTATAGGGGCTTAAGGAGATACTCTTCAGATCTTTATTCATTCCTCTGCATCTGTGGCTGCTTCCTCCCATCCATCCATTCAATCACAGCATACCTGTGTCCCTTAGTGTGGTGAACAATCTCAAGTATGTCTGATTGGGTGACATTTGCATGAAAGCTGAATGAACACGTCTTTAGAATGCACAAGATGGGATTTGATGCGTTAGTTCGGTGTTTTTCTATTTATCTTTCTCCTCCTTGGAATTCAGAAGTGTTAGTATTTTTATTGAGTTGAAGACAGCGGGTAGATTTGATGTTGACCAAAGTTTAACATTTCTCAGAATGTGGGATTTTTAAAAAAATTAAAAATTCAGGTGAATGAGTGAAGTGCTCTCATGAGGTACCTACACAAATTCTTCAGATTACTGTCTTTAGTCTGCAAGAAAAGATATGGACTAATTAACGTGAATACTTTGAATATCAGCAGCAAGTTATTTAACGTTCTGCTGGTGGGCAAAATGAGCAGCAGTGTGCTTTAACCATGATGTCTCTTGTTGGGTCTTTGTAATGTCTTTTTTAATGTCAGCAATTCAATGTATAAGTATATACTACTTTATGGTTCTCTCTGTCCCTTTTATTATAGGATATACTTGGCTGGATGACACAACTCAGGATGTAATTTCAAAAGAGCTCTCACAACTACCCAAGGTTCCTCTTGGAGGATTTACAAACACCTTTTCTCGTTTTAATGGCAATTCCAGGTGAGCTCCTAAATCCTCTGTGTTGCGTGTCCGTGACAGTAATGTGTTTTGGAAACTTTTTTGTAGTTGTTATTGTGTTCTTATATTAATTCATGTTCGTTCATAATTCATTAGCTGATGTTGATTTATGCAACTTAAAATGTTAAAATGTAATAGTGTATTTACAAATAAACATGAATCAATTAATAAATAGTGCAAAAGTATTGTTAATTAATAGCTAATGCATTATTTAATGTTGGCAAATTGAACCTTATTGTAAAGTGATAATCCGATATGGACAGGTTTGTATTCTATGCACTTTTTTTTCTACTGAAATCTGTTTATTTTGAACATTCCCACTGGGAACAGGAAGCTAAAGGCTCAGAAAGAAGAAGTGAGCAGGGCACTGCAAAGGTACCTTCAAGGTTTCCTGCCTTCTGATGTTGCCTCCTTCAAACAGAGTCCTCAAGGGCAGCAAGTGCTTTGGAAGGTAAATCATTAACAATAATATGTATATGAATAAGGCTGTATACTTGCATATCACTTGAAATAATACAGATGCAAATTAACTATATGGAAGTAGTCCTTAAAAGTGAACTGATTTCTAAAGGGCTTAACTTCAGCTTAGGACTGTAAACAATTGGACATAAACTACCATGTATAGGTTGTTTTTTGTAGTTTATAAATGCACAATTGTTTTAATGCACTTCTATGTAACAAAGTGATCTGAACTTCTTTAGACAACTGGCAGACAATCACATAGCTACTGGGGACATTTAATGTGAGGTAGAACCTGCTTGGTACCCATGCACGATCACCAAACAGTTGTTCTTGATGTTGTGTGAGTTGAAAAGTTCACTGCACTATTGAACATTAGTATCCTGCAGTGCTTTTGGAGCCAGTGTGTGTATATGGTGGTTTATTCATCGAAGCCCACCCTGCTGTTCTAAAGTCAGTTTGGCCTTCCATTCTGCAGGGGTGGGAAGAATATAATTGTTTTATATAATCTCTCAAATAGAGCAGAACAATATGCAGAGCAAAAAGAGGGAGGCTGACACTCATGGATTGTATTTCCATGCACTTTAAACAGCTTTGATAATGATTTTTTTACAACAACATTTCCTAAACAAATTGGTACCATATGCATATTATCATTTTGGAAAGAGGACAAAATGTTTTGTAAAATTCACAATATGATGTTTGTTTTTTAAATTAATTTACATATTTTAATTTTACCCTCCAGTACAAGGGAAATGGACCCCATAATCATAAGGGTTTTATGCAGCTCAAAGAGAAGCCTCCTTCACCCCGCATCCCCTTCCTACAAGGCCGACCTGATCTCCAGGCCATTGTGGAACAGCCTCCCCAAGGTCAATCATTCTTCACTGGGTTTGAACAGGATCGTACTGGAGTCCCTCTTGCTGAGCTTCAGCAGTATCAAGCTGGGCTCATGAGAGCACAAGATCCCGGTAAAGGTCAAACACAGGGAAAGCTGCGTTACTTTAGCCTTCAGCGCACTCCTGCTACCAAAATAGAAAAACTGCCAGGAGCTTCCAAGCAACCTCCAAAGCCCCAAATCGAAAAATTGTTTTTCAAATCCTCAGCAAGCAGCCCTGCTTACAAGGAGGCCTTAGTTCAGTAGACGGTGAGCTACTTTTTATATACTTTTTTTTTTTTTTAAGAAGCCAGAAAAAAAAGAAAATGAACAAGGAATTAAATTCTCAAATTATGTTTAATTGAACTCATTTTATGTTAATAAGGAGAAACAGGGTTATATTATAGTATGTTGGCTAGGATGAGTTTTTGCATTATAATTATCCATATTCAGGATCAGGTCTGAAGTGACTGAAGAAACATTTATATCATTATGATCATTTCTTTCCCAAAACTTAAAAAAACCACAATTATGTAATTATACATTAACCTTAATCTTAAAGAGACTCTGATAGTGTCACCGATTGCTCTGAGGCTTCAGTAAGATCCAAGCGCAGCTTTATTGGAAAATCCAGAATCGTAGTCATGCCAGGCAAAGGGTCAAGACACTTGCAAACAATCCACAAAAAAATACAAGAGACAAGGGAGAGTGCTCAGACATGCAATATAACAATTACAAAACTCAATGAGAAATGATAGAGAGAACATGGTCTAAGTAGGGTGAGACAAACAATATAAAGACAAACAGGTGAATGCATTAATTCATGAGTCCGGGCAAAGGATGATGGGGACTGAAGTTCATGGCTGAGTGGCAAAGGTCACAGAAGGAGTGCCCTCTAGTGGTCAACCTGGGCACACCAGCTGGTGACTGTGACAGAAAGAAGTAGAGATGAGAAACACAGTCTGACTCCAAATATGTTTTATGTCAGATGCTATATAAGTTAGAGCAGGATGATTTTTGTACACGTGCAAAAAACTTTATTAGATAGTTTTTCTATCTTTACTTTTATTTTCTATTAGAGAAGTTCATTGACGGAGTGGTTAACCAGCTCGGCCGTCAGAGCGTCAATGTGGATACTTTAACCCCAAAAGACATGGACCAGCTCTCCAAGGCCATTACCCAGGCCCTGCAGGTGGTTGATGGAGTGGAAGTAGTAAAAGGTAGAGAAGCCACACAGGATGAAGTGGAGGTGAAGAGGGAACCCAGTCAAGAGTCACACAGGTGGAGAAACTACAAGAAGGCACCACACATAAAGGTAGCAATCCCTTAACAAAGATAAATATTTGATTAGGTCCTCGTTACACATGCTTTAAAACCCCAGCTACAGCCCTTAACTTTTGACAATTTTGATCAATCAAGAGCCATGATCTTTACCATAATTTAAAATTCTGTTCACAGAAATTAAAACGGAAGAAACTGGCCTTAAATCTGATGACAAGGTAATGTGTTTATGCATAGATCCATTTGACTATGATACATCTCAGTGATGAAGTCAGTAGAATTCCATGAGTAATTTTTTGTTTGCAGGACAAAGGTTTTATCAGCCAGCTGCTTGAGTTTCTGGATCATAACTCTGGCCATGGATCTGCTCGTCCTCCCCAAGCAGAAGAGCCTTTTCTGGGGTACATCAACCAGCCAAACGCTGGAAGCCCGTTGAGAGCTAGTTTGGAGAACGTCCAGAGCCGGACAACGCAAACAGACTGGACCTGATGAGAAAGAAAATGGAACCTGACACTTTGGATATAGAGCCAATGGTGGACGCTGAGGTAGAACAGTGGATGCACGGTTCT
Source organism: Leuciscus waleckii (assembly GCA_900092035.1). Classification (NCBI taxonomy): domain Eukaryota; kingdom Metazoa; phylum Chordata; class Actinopteri; order Cypriniformes; family Leuciscidae; genus Leuciscus; species Leuciscus waleckii. The sequence goes on from FLSR01000671.1 coordinate 469,510, forward strand.
GTAGACTCTCCAGAAGTAAAAGCTGAGGTTCAACCAGGAAAAGTGCCACAAAAAAATTCTGTGGAGAAAGAGGAGGTGGAAAAGAAAGGTGTGAGAGTGGAGGTGGATATTACAGCATATTCAAGTCCACATGACGGAGACTTTGGCTACATTATTACTGAAGAGTAAGTAAGAATAGAAACACTTTCATATAGACTTTCTTGAGTAACCAGATGTTAGCACTCATGTAGGACACATGGATCTACAGTATGCTTTTGAAAGAAGTCTCTTCTGCTCACCAAGACTGCATTTATTTGATCAAAAATACAGTAAAAACAGTAATATTGTGAAATATAATTACAGTTTAATATAACGGTTTTCTGTTTCAATTTATTTTTAAAATGTAATTTAGCCCTGTGATGCAAAGCTGAATTTTCAGCAGCCATTACTCGTCTTGAGTTTCTCATGATTGATGCTCAAAAAACATTTCAAATTATCAATGTTGAAAATAGTTGTGCTGCTTGATACTTTGATAGAAAGATAAATGTTTTTTTTTCACGATTCTTTGATGAATAGAAAGCATTTAATTGAAATTAGGGCTGGGCAAAAAATATTGATATCTCGATTTTATTCGATTTTTATTTTTATGAACCGATATAGTTAAACCCCAAGAATCGATCTTTTAGTTTATGCTGTTTTCAGTTTATGAATGAACAGAACTTTGTATCACCCTCCCATCCAATTAATTGGAATAAGCTTTGTCCTTTGTTACTTGTGATATGAAACAAAGTCTCTCCAAATTCTGTCCATTTTATTGCGTACAGTAATTCAAACAATTATACCTTTGGCGCTCTTTAATGTGGCGTGACAGTTTTCTGTAGCACCTCAGTTCAAGTGGCACGTGCTTCTGCTTTACTACTAGTTGTAGCATGAAATAAACACAAATGAACTTCGAAAGTATGTTGAAAGTAACTTACCAAAATCCGTATCATGTCTCTTGTAATCGCTCAATCAGTGTTTCAACCATAAACTCATTAGTCAGCTGGAAAAATTTACTCTAGCATGAAGCATTATGCTAAATTATCATTATATATTATCATTATACAAAAACGCTGTATCATGCATACCAGGCCAGTAGTTGGTGATGTCACTTTGTAAAGAAACGCTCCTATAGGCTGAACACGTAACACGCATGACGTCACCATTTTCACAAATTCACATTTTTGACCCTGTCCCAAATGGAACCCTAAGCACTCGCGGTCTTCCTCTGAGTCCGCACTTTCTTGACGCGGGCTCGGCAAAAGTGCGCATCAAGGGGCGCAAATCGACCACATGGGGACGCTCGCAAGCACCCTTCTGAGATCTAAAAATGACAAATGGGACACGACACACTGCGGTCTCACGGACTTAATGGACACGCGCACGCGGCAGCCATTGTAAGTCCACAAGACCGAAAGTGCACATGAAGTGTGCCATTTGGGACAGGGCCTATATTGTGCAGTGTGTGCATGTCAAAAAACCTTTTTGAAGATTGTGATGCATAAACACGCACATCAACCCAATCACTTTATGAAGTTTCCATGTAAACTCTAAGTTCGGATTCATCAATCGGAATGAATTAATTTTGATGAAAACAAAACATGTCAATATAAACGTAGCTATTGCCAATGTCTTTAATGTCACTTTTCGTCAATTTAATGCAGTCTTGTTGAAGAAAAGTTTCAATTTCTTGAAAAATCTTACTGGCCAAAAACTTCTGAATGGTAGTGTAAATGTACTGAATATTTGTATATAATAATTCAAACATGTAAATAAAAATGGACTATACTGCAGGTCTACAGTTAAGTGGAACATTTTTTGTTTTTTTGCCTTAGTCATATTTAAAGTTTTACTTCATAAAATCTATCCTCACTGATGTAGCTTTAATTTTTTAATGATTTTGCAGTGTATCATATTCCGGTATTTCATCAGAGCTATGTATTCACAAATGTCTGTGCTAAGCCCTAAAACATCCCACCCCTGAAACACCCTAAAACAACTTCTTTGTCACATTTATTCCTTCTGGATGCTTAAATATTTTACATTTGTTATAGAAAATATTGCATAAAAACAGATTGTTATATAAAATAATTTAAATTGCGATCTGTGGCAGTTGTAACTACAGTTTCTACATGTGTTTCGGCTACATTTTCATAACAGATACTATTATTGTATGTTTTATAGAAACTTTAAGTACATTGATTAAACCATGTTAATTAGGAGTCATCTGTGGTACATGGTTATGGTGTTGCTTAAAATCAGTTACAGGTAAACTGTCATTTCTATGCAGAATGGAGCCTTTCACTCATTGTCACATTACACTCTTATGTTTCCATGCTCAGTTTATGTTACTGCATTCCATTCAGCCGTCCTCTTCATGTATATTGGTGTCAGTGTGTAAATTGTTGTGTGTGTGTGTGTGTGTGTGTGTGTGTGTGTGTGTGTGTGTTGCCCTATAGTACATCCCTCAAAGCGAAGATGATGGTATCCACAGCCACTGCATCTCCAATAACTTGATTTATCTCACACACACTCCAGGTTTTTGGCTCAATTACTGCAGTCCCATTTAACTTGGAGTACCTGAAATGCATAATCTCAAGAAGTAGATTTAAAAGTGTGTATTAGAAGGGAGTTGTAGGTGTAAAAAGACATCAGGAATACAGCTGAACTCTAGCATGTTCTAATTCTCACCTTTTTTTTTTTCCATTTGGATGCTTATCATTCTTTAGGCTTGTGTGCAAGTCGCTTCGTGTGTGTTCGCACGTGTTCTGATGTGTGAGCGAGTGTGTGTGTGTTTTTAACTCGGGCTGGCATGGCCATATCATAAAGACATCACACTTCACAGGGATTCCATTTACACCTTATTGTTTGCCTTATTGCTGGAAAATACAGGTGATTTATCAAAGCATGCAAGCCACCTGTGTCCTATTCCCTATGTGTTTTATGCACTCTCTGCCTCTGTATTCCTCCTATATTCCTCCCTCAATATTTCAATACTGAATTGTATATGGCATCCATCCATCCAGCAGCACCCATATCTGTATTGTAAATGTTTAAATGATCTCATGTATTGCCTGAAGACCACACATTTTAATATAACTATTTTATATTAAATGTGCAGTGTGTGATTTTTAGCGGCATCTAGTGGTGAGGTTACGAATTGCAACCATCAAAAGTTACGGTGGCTGACAGGAGATGTCATCGTCTGAGACAGCAGAGACGAGCCAGTTAAGCAATGAGGTTTCTTTACAAAGATAAATTAAGAAATAATGTTTACTTTATTATTCAGTAAAACAATATGTTATTGCGAATGTTGTTGTTACTTGTTCATCATTGTGTCAGTGTTTCATTCGCTGACTTTAGCTAGCTTCTTTGCATGAAGAAAAACATAGTGACGAAATGCGTTTGTCCATTTAGTGCCACTGTAGAAACATGATGGCGTAAAATGGCGCATTTCAATGTAAGGGGACCCGCGGTGTATGTAGATAGAAATGGCTCTTCTAAGGTAATAAAAAAAACATTATTAAGTAATAACTTTACATTATTAAGTTCATTAAGTAAGGTCTTTATACACCACTGAAAACATAGTTATGTATATTGTATTGCATTTCTTTCTACAGATCCTCCTAAATATTTCACAATGCACCTTTAAGTGCTTTTTGTTTTAAATGTAAATTGTTCAACTTTACAGATTTTGTCATGTTATTCCTAGAAAAATTTAATGAATTTACATTTAAAAGGTTGAGAACCTATGTTGTAGCCCTTAATATTAGTGTAACTACGCTATGGACATGAATCATACATCAAATGAAACAGCTTGTTTAAGCAGAAATCTCATATTACTGTTTTTCATATTTGTTATGTAATTTTAACTCTGTTATGTACTTTTAATTGTGTAGGACTACAGATGGAAATTAGCATAGTGCTAAATCTGGTGCAGCCATCTTTTTAATGTAACTGCACATTGTCCTGATATAATAAATTAAACTAAACTTTTAAAAGATTGGACGTTTGATTTCACCTGATCAACAGTAAAACAGGTTTAAAACATCTTATAGACTTACAGTAAAGGAGAGACCTGAGTTAGTCTAAAATAACAGAGACTTAAAGCGTAACTCTCGCCAAAATGCAACCTAGGGTCTTTTTGTGAATCTACCCAAGGCAAACTTTCGTTAAAAAGCAAAATTAGAATGGAAACGCCACTTTTAAGATTTCCACGTTTTTGGTCAAATTGCCTTTTGAATGGGACAGCTAGGGGCACGACTATGATAGCATCAAAATCGCTATTTTTAAAACACTAAGAAGGCTCGACACAACATGAAACTTTGCTCGAAGTATCACCAGGGGCTCTACACATGAGCTCGAGCATTGAGAACATTGTTTGTGTACACAGAGTTTACATACAAAAAAGTGCCGTTTCTATTCTAATTATGCTTTTAAATGAAAGTTTGCCTCGGGTAGATTCACAAAAAGACTCTAGGTTGCATTTTGCCAAGAGTTACGCTTTAAGAAAGGGCTTTTTGAGTTTCTGCCAGTAAGCAACCACCTAGCTACTGTATGGCCGCATTGTAAAAACTACTCTGAACATTTTTGTAAATGTCTTGGCAACCACCCACAAAACCATATCACCACATTTTCTTGTGAGAATGTACAAATGAAGGTAATTATTCTTTCTCTATTTCTCTTCTGCTTTTTGTCTTTTTTGTCATAGTTCCCTGTCCACTGATCAGGGGCTGAACCTCATGGAGCTCTTAGCTGAAAGAGTCAGCCTTCATGTAACAGATTTTCTACAACTCTCGTAAGTACACACACACAAACATACTTGTTGAAGACAGTCTCATGCTGGTCGACACACTAATGGCACTAATGGAACACTCAACCTGTGGTTTTGTTTTGTTTTTCCATTTCACAGTATAGTTTGGGCTAAGTACTTATTTTCAAGTGACAGCTCAATGATTATGAGTGTGTTCTGAATTCTGTGCATATAAGTTCAAGCTTAAATAAATGGTTCAGAGAGAGAATAAGAGAGAATGCATCTCTGTATGTGTAGGTGTGTGTTATTCTGACCTGCCTGCAGTGATAAACTTCAGTTCAATTACAGCACATTTCTGATGATAGCCAATATTCTCAGAGTGCACAGATTAAAGACAGCTTTCTGCTTAATTGTTTGGAATGCAACAAATGTTTTCTGCCACATCTGTATTTAAGTGAGGAATTCACTTATTGTGGTTACATTTCTCTCACACACTTAATAAATTGTAGCTTTATATACGAGGATAAAGGAAATACAAATATTAATGCAATTACTAATTTCTTGCACTCTCACTTTCTCTCTCTCTCTCTCTCTCTCTCTCTCTCTCTCTCTCTCTCTCTCTCTCTCTC
>FLSR01000671.1:483615-496667 GCA_900092035.1 Leuciscus waleckii
TATATATATTTTTTTATGTTAGTAAATGGACTTAATCTTCCAAAAACCTGTAGAGTAGTGGTCTGGGTTCAAACATTCTGACACGCAAAGTGAAGCATTCACGTGACTGGAAAGAAAGTGGGGCTTCGTTTTTCGTTGATTACTTGTTTCTCTGAAAACAATACGCTCTCATGCACGAATACCTGATCTTCTCTGCCTTTCATGTTCATCATCGGACATCATCGGAAATGTCAGCGTTACACATGACATTTCCACCCCCATGCTTCACAGTTGGTATGAGATTATTGTGCTCAAATGCTGTCTTTGACTTGCGCCACACATGTCTTCTGCTACTGGGCCCAAACAATTCAACTTTGGATTCATCTGTCCAAAGCACATTGTTCCAGAAGTCCTGGTCTCTGTCTAGGTGTTCTCTGGCTAATTTTAGTCTTGCCCTGATATTTTTTTTGACAGCAAGGGTTTAGTCCTTTACACCTCGCCAGCAAATCAAACTTGTGCAGTCTCTTTCTTATGGTAGACGCATGTACTTTGACAACATTAACTGTGGCAAGACTTACCTGAGGTCCCGAGATGACATTTTAGGATTGTGGAGACTTCTTTAAGCATCTTGCGGTCTTCTCTTGGGCTGAACTTGCTAGGACGGTCTGACTTGGGCATGTTGGCAGTTGTTTAAAATTTTCTCTACTTGTAAATCATTTTCCGGACAGTGGAATGGCTGATTTTGAATATTTTGGAGATTTAAAAAAAAAAAAGTTAATCCCTTCCCAGACTCATATGCATCTACAACCTCCTTTCTGAAGGCCTCAGAGAGCTCTTTTGATCTCACCATGGTGATTTCACTCACTTCACTTCACTTCACTCACAGTCAAGAGCAAACCAAACTAAATGTCTGAGGTTTAAATAAGACAGGCTCCTCCACAATCCTTTCTAACGATATTCTAATCTTTTTCACATGATGTGGCACACCCGATTCTTATTTTAAGTAGGAAATAAATGTGGAGGTGTCCTATTTTTTTGCTCACCAAATATTTCATTTCTATTAAGGAAATTTTACAAATAATTTTAAAAAGACATTTCTTCAGTTTTATTAGTTTTTAGTATTATTATTTATATTACCTCCATCTCTCAATATTGTTAAAATGAAGATCTGTTGAAAAAGACAAAGGTTTTCATGGGGTGTCCTATCTTTTTCACATGACTGTATCTCCAATCTCTCCTCCCTTTGAGAGTCTCTTGTAGCATGTTGAGAGAGTTAATGGCTGGGCTCGTCAGACCCAAATGTCAGACAAAATGTTAAGTCAACATGATCAGCCTCTCTCACACAGCAGATAAATTATGAAAACCCTGGTGCCTGAATACCAATTTATTACTTTATTTAAACAGAGAGAATCTCTCCTCACACTTTATTACTCCTGAATACACACTGCTGTTCGCACCTAATCGTTTATTCAAATTTTTTGTGCCTTTGACAACACATACACCCCTTAGATATTTAAGCAACTTCACAGTATTTGTGATTAGTGGGAAAATATGGTAATATGAGTGTTGAGGATTATGTTTGGGTTGTAACTGTTGATATTGTTTATATGTCCATGATTTACATCTCTGCTTGCCTAAATCTTTCCAGAAGCAGTGTTTTTACATTTAAAACAACCAAATCTTGCTTATTTAACTTCTCAAGTGCTTACTGCAATTTTCAAGGGATATTATAAACTTCTATTATCCTGTAAGTAGCTTGAATGAGTTGAATTTGGGTCTTGCTAAATATTGTGCAAAAACCTTAATATATATGGCATAATTGGCCACTAGCTCAGCAGTCTGAGTTTTAGAAGCACTGAAAGGCATCAGTCTTTTGTGGATGTATGGACCTCTTATGTAGCACTGCTCTAAATGACACTAAAAAGCACATGTACTGTTGACCTGAGCACATTAGAGAACATTAGATCAGCCTGTTAGGCAAGAGTCTTCCTTTATATATAACCCCCCTCCATTCAGACACGCAAAATGGAGAATGTTTTCATGGGTGTCTGAAATGAACATGTTCCACTTATCTAGTTGTATTCCTCTGGTTCTGCCACACACATCTGTCTATGACAGCAGCTCCCTTGTGTTTTGTCTTTGTTGTTGTTGTATGTCATGCAAATGTGTCAATTTATATTTAACTTCCTGTATTTCCCTTTTGGGGACAAAAAAGTCTGTCTGTCTTTTATTGTGTAAGAAGAAAAATATATACAACTACAATACCACAGTACTTAATGAGCAGTTATAGATAAGATAAACTTTTTTATAGTTTATTCTCAATTGGTTTATAATACCAAACATGCATTAATAAATTTCTAGCCAGTCATATACCACATTACACTCTGTTATTGGGACATTACGTCATGACGACGAATGGGGTTTCGCTTAGAAAGCCTCTCACCTTCAAGAATTAGAAAACGAGCCAATTGCAATGAAATGCCTTGGGTCTGCGGAATTTGCATAGCGTAACTCCGCCCCACCTCGTGGGTATATAAGGAAGTATGCCAGCAACATGCAGTTATGTTTTCTTGCTGAGGAGCCGAGACTGAACTCAGACGTTTCCAGCGGTACAGCGGAAGTGGAGGGAGATGTAACGTCTTCGTTCCCTACTTTGGTTGCCCCTCATTGGCACAACCGGACCTGGTTCTCCGAACTTGTACTCCTCGCGACAGCACCTCCATGGCTAATTCCTCTGAGGAAGGACCTCCTTTCTCAGAGACGGGGTACCCTATGGCACCCTCGTCCCGATCTTTGGAATCTCCACGTGTGGCTCCTGGACGGAACGAGGCAGGTTTGAGTACCCTACCACCAGCGGTGGTGGCTACCATCACTTCAATGCCATTTTCCGCTGACGAAGCATGCCTGGAATTCGAGCCAGCCTGCTCTCACGTGATCCTGAGACCCAGGCCTGGATATGTGCCCAAGGTTCCCACCACTCCCTTTCGAGATCAGGTGGTGAACCTGCAAGCGCTGCCCTTGGAGGAGGCAGACCCAGCCTTGGCACTGCTCTGTTCAGTATGCGCCCTCCGTGCTTACGTAGACAGAACGCAGTGTTTCAGGACCTCAGACCAGCTCTTTGTCTGTTATGGTGGGAAGCTGAAGGGAAAGGCTCTCTCCAAGCAAAGGTTGTCTCACTGGATAGTGGACGCCATTGCTTTGGCATACCAGTAGCAAGGTCGACCGTGCCCCCTTGGTGTGAAGGCACACTCCACCCGGAGTTTGGCCTCCTCTTGGGCTCTAGCGCATGGCGCCTGGAACGCCCGAAGACGGTCCCGCGGTTTCAATCTGAATGCTCGCGGGTAGCAACACAGGAGAGGGGGGTGTGGGCCGAGGAGCAATCGTCGGCGCTTTGTTTCACACCGTCACCCTCAGATCACCCTGGCCACTAGCCGAAGTACGACCTCTCGTGGAGGCGGTAGATCGGGGTGTGGATGAGGGGACTCTACCTCTGACGAGGTCATTGAGTCTCGACCATAGTGTTGCGATGGTCATGTTCCCGCAATGAGAACATGAGTCATCCACAAACGCTGCTTTAGCGTGATCAACGCCCAAACACACTAAGCAGAGAGCGTCGTGTAGGGAAAGAGTGTAGATCTCGGAGGGGAACATGAGTCATCCACGAACGCTGCTTTGCGTGATCAACGCCCAAACACACTAAGCAGAGAGCGTCGTGTAGGGAAAGAGTGTAGATCTCGGAGTGGGAACATGAGTCATCCACGAACGCTGCTTTAGCGTGATCAATGCCCAAACACACAAAGCAGTGATTGTGCCCATCAGAATCAGATACAGTCCGCAGACTCTGCAGATGCTGAAGTGACCAGGGAGAAACACACTCACTGGCAGATCACTGCACAGATCGGCAGGCAGTGTGAACTCGCTGGAGATCGCCGTCACACCAACGCCTGGAGAGTCGCTCGTCTCGAAGAGTGAAGAGATGATGAGTAGATAAACTCAGAATGGCTTGTGGAGTGAAGAATGTTCTTGGCTCTGAAGCTAAAACATAACTGCATGTTGCCGGTGTACTTCCTTATATACCCACGAGGTGGGGCGGAGTTACGCTATTCGAATTCCGCAGACCCAAGGCATTTCATTGCCATTGGCTCGTTTTCTAATTCTCGAAGGTGAGAGGCTTTCTGAGCGAAACCCCATTCGTCGTCACGACGTAACTCGTAGTGACCACGAAAGGGAACGTCCTGGTTGCGTATGCAACCCACCTGCATAGATAGTTTTGACTTGTTTTAATTATAAATTATGTACTCTTTGTATATGCATTTTGATATATTAATAATGTATGAGCAAATGCTTAATGATTAAATAACTATTAACAAAAAAATTGCAAATCCTCTATAAATAGGTGTAGTATAAAGTGTTCCCTTTCAGTCGAGAACGTCAGACGTAGTCGACGTCTACTGAATGGGGTGACGCTAGGGAGCCAATTGTCTTCAAGCGTGCGAGGACGAGCAAATTAAAATTTTGCGTGCGTGATTTGCATCACACTCTCCGCCCCGTGGAGCGGGTATGAATACGGAAGTGGATGCACGCGCTAGTTGCTTTATGCTGAGGAGCCGTGAGAACTCGGTCAGCGGTGGTGCTGCTATAGTGGCAAAGGGACTACGTCGTCCTTCCCTCCTTCAGGGAAAGCTGCCACCTTCCATGCCTGGTTAAAAGCCTCAATTCCCCCCGCAATACTGAGGCGGCGAAGGAGAGGCTTAGGCCAGGGAAGTCAACTGCTGTTCCTACAGGACCACTGGAAAAGCGTACCTTTGACAAGGAAGGAGAAGTACGCTACGGAAACCACATCCTGGCCCGAAGGGGAGGTATTATGTGGGCTATACACATATGGACTGGTGATCAGGCAGTACAACATATGGAAATGTCACTGGGATGACTCCAGCCTAATGGGGGGAGGATCAATCAACAGTGACGGCAGAGTGGGCTCTGCCAAGGGAAGACACAGGCTCACGCAGGGAGCTGTACCGTGGAAAAGTACACATATGGGATCGCCGTAGGGATCGCAACATATGGACCCAGCCTAACACAAATTCCACTAGTGCATACGAGTGATGCCGCAGGGTATGGAGGAACTCAACAGGGTTCGGTTAGGTGAACTCTACTTGAGCAAAGTTGCACATGTATCCAGTCCATGGGAGGGGAATGGGGCAGCAAGCTGACACTTCGAACTGTGCTTACGGTGAAGCTGGCTTTGAAGTGGGCCAACCTCTGCTTGGAAACAGCCTTCCCTTCTGCTGGTTTCCATAACAGATAGAGCTGGTCTAAGGTCTAGGCTTTGCATTCTGATCACGTATAACCGCACTGAGACGGACGGACAGAGAAAGCCAGGGCTGGGTCTGCCTCCTCCGGGGCAGCGCTTGCAGGCTCACCACCTGGTCCCGTAGGAGAGGTAGGAACCTTGGGCACATATTCAGACCGGGGTCTCAACTTATGAGAGTTAGCCGGCCGAATTCCAGGCACAACTCGTTGACCGAAGTTAGCAAGTCCCTACCCTCTAGAGGAGACAACGCGAGCAGGAGAACTGTTAAAAAACAGAATTTTTTAACTCACTGTCCGCAATGGCTCAGGGGCGGTCTCTGCAGTGCAGTTAACACGAGAGAAAAAAGCCCAGAGGGTAAGGAGGTGAGGCAAGGTGTTATATTTGATCTCCTTGCTCGCCTCAGGGGACCTGACGACCAAACCACACTCCGCTGGATTTGAATCCACTGCCTCATGATGTGCGCAAATGTAGAAGCCACAACATTGAGGTGGTGAGGGCAACTGACAAGACCTGCTCCATTGCACAAGACAGGAGCAATGCTCAACACCAGATGTGAAGGGATCACTGAGCATCAGGAGCATCTCTGCTCAACACATGAGTGTGAAGGAATTCACTGAACTTCAGGAGCATTTCTGCTCAACACCTGAGCGTGATGAAGATCACTGAACTTGTTCTCTTCCTGATTTTAGCACTATAGTGCAAGAAGGCTCACTGGGGAACGCATTTCTGCGGGGCCCAGGGCCAGCTGTGGCCAGAGTCTATGTAGAGGGATGTCCGCTCAGACAGAGAAGAAACAACTGGCGTAGGACAAATTTGGAGCTGAGCGTAGCTGTGCGGCCCCGAAGTGGTCCGAACAGCTGGCCAGCTGGGAATGGAGTCTCCACTGTACCTGGAGGCTGTCGTGAGGCATGTGAGCTAGTGCTGAAGCGGTCTCATATGGAGGAAGCCAAGCGGCTGCATCTACCATATGCCCCAGGAGCCTCTGACAGTTTCGTGGACCCTTTCTCACTTCTAAACTGCACTGAGCGGCACGTCTCAAGTGAGAGATGTGCTAGACCGAGACCAGCCCCAAACTAGAAAAGAGAAACTCGGCACTAGGGCGAGATTACTCTTCCCCAGTTGACCTGAAGACCCAACTGGCTATTGAGCACTCGAAGGGTAGGACCATGTACTGATACTTCGTGCCTTCAAATGCAAAAACACAGTAAGTCTGTGGAGCAGAAGGATAGAGATCTGAAGTATACGTCTTTCAGGTCGAACGCTGCAGACCAAGCTTGGGGATGGGGCATTGAAAATGCAACTCTGTGTTTACAAGTGAACGGAGGCTTTCGAAAAAGGGCCCGTATTAGTTGACACAGAACCAAGATGGTCGTAACCCACCACATAATAAGGGTACAATGAAGAACAGGCTCTAAAGCCAAACTCCATGCCGGCTGGTGGGAATGGCTAGCAGGCGTCCTTCGCCAGTAGGACTGCGGCCCACACACACACACAGGACAGGAGCTCTGCTCAACACTTAGGTATGATAAAACTCACTAAAAATCTCTTTTAGGAGCATTTCTGCTCAATACCTAGGTATGAAAAATATCACTGAGCCTGGTGGAAGCCAAGCGAAATGAATCGCAAGCCGGGTCTGAAGGCACCATGAAGCCAAGCTGGGCATCGGTTGGAAGCGTCTTAGACTTCGACAAAGTTGGCAGGGCCTGCAGCGGACGGGGCGCCCCTCCTGCCGCCAGCTCCACGCTGAGACCTGGGTGGAGGCTGCTGCGGTCGTCCAGCGGGAGCGGGGGCGGCTGCAGGCGGACGCCCTCTGCGACGAGCAGGAGGAGGATCTACCGCCAACGACGGGTGTAGGCAGCAGCGGGCCGTCGGGGTAGGATGTGCTGGATGGCCTCCGTCTGCTTCTGGACGGCAGAGAACTGCTGGGCGAAGCTCTCTACCGCGTCGCCGAATAGCCCAAACTGGGAAATGGGAGCGTCCAGGAACCGAACCTTGTCCGCCTCTCTCATGTGTGCAGGTTGAGCCAGAGATGGCGCTCCTGGACCACCAACCGATCGCGCTAGCTGCAACCTTCGTACCCCGGAGGGCAAGATCGGTGGCAGTACGGAGCTCACCCATGAACTCACGGTCTGGACTACCCTTGTGCATGTTCATTAGCGCCTGGGCCTGATGGACCTGCAGAAGCACCATGGCATGCAGAGAAGAAGCAGCTTGCCCACAGGCTCTGTAAGCCTTGCCCGTCAGAGCGGACGAGAACTTACAGGCCTTAGAGGGGAGACGAGGATTCCCCTCCAAGAGGCAGCGGTCGCCGGACACAGCTGCATCGCGACTGACTGCTCCACCGGAGGGATCACCTCATAACCCTTAGCCACTCCTCCATCAAGGGTAGTGAGGGGGAGAAGCTACTCAAGCGGTTTCTGGGAGAGAAAGGTGCCATCCATGCCATCGTCAACTCATGCACTTCAGGAAAGAATGGTACCAGAGCGGCGGGCTGAGAACCAGACCGGCCCGCTCCGAGAAACCAATCATCCAGCCGAGACGGCTCGGGACACGGTGGTTCATTCCACTCGAGCCCTACTGCCTCGGCGGCCTTTTTCAGCCGGGTCATCATCTCCAGAGGCCAGCTCCCCTTCCGATGCTGCGACAGACATCCTGTCCTCTGGAGGGGCACCGAAAAAGACGGCTGGTCGGTCCGTTACAGAGGGACCAGCGCGCTCATCGGAGGCCTCCACCGGCTGCGACGTGAGAGAGGCAGGAGGGATCCACGGGGCTTTGCCGGGTGGATTACCCCTCACCGTAATCCTTAGGTCACCCAATCCAGACGGCACTCAAGGTTTCCTCTGGGAAGGTAACCCAGAAGCAATACAACAGCGGGGCGCGGGGATGGGGACTGCACCTTCGCGAACGAAGGCGAGTCTCGATCTCAACGCCGAGATGGTAATATTCCCGCAATGGGAACATGAGTCATCCACCAAAGCTGCCTCAGCGTGCTGTAAGCCCAGACACGTGATCTTCGAAAAAGAGTAGGGGTGTAACCCCGGCATCCTGGCCAAATTTGCCCCTTTGCCTCTGTCTATCATGGCCTCCTAATCATCCTCATATACTGATTGGCTTCATCGCTCTGTCTCCTCTCCACCAGTAAGCTGGTGTGTGGTGGGCGTTCTGTCTCAATATGGCTGCCGTCGCATCATCCAAGTGGATGCTGCACAGTGGTGGTGGTTGAGAGAGATCCCCTGATATGGTTGTAAAGCGCTTTGGGTTACAGTAGTACATATGAAAGCGCTATATAAATGCTTCATTCATTCATTCATTCATTCATATTGGTTATCTATTTTTGATGCATTTTCCAAAATATGTGGAAAAACTGTGCACCCGTGCCCTTTGACTGCATTATTTGGGGTGATCAAGGTGGATGCTTCTTTTAGCAGGTACCTGGTGAACATGATCGTTTTTTGCTCTTTGCTAGCTAGAAGACTTATTTTGTGTAGGTGGAAGGATTCATACCCTCCAACATATGGACACTGGATTAGAGAGGTCATGTGTCATATACATTTGGAAAAGATTAGATATAGTGTAAAAGGGTTGGTTGAGAAGTTTTATAACATGTGGATGCCATTTATGTCTTACTTTGAAAGTGTATCAAATGACAATTTTGTATAACTGTTTACTAACCTGTGTTAAGAACTGTATGATGTTACCTAGAGGCCTGACTACTGTTTACATCTCTTATTGATCCAGTATGGGGTGGGGGGAGGGGTGCTCTTTGTTGCTGTGTTAATTTAAATGTGAAACAAAAAAAAACAATAAAAAGACTGTTAAAAAAAAAAACAGCAGTTGAGAGCTCAAAGCTACCGACCACCGCTGCACCGCGCTGTAGAAACCACCAGCACTGGGAGAGGCTTTCCAGAAGAACACCGACACACTCGCTCGTAGAATAAACTCAGAACACTCACAGAACGGCTCGGAAGCAAAAAGCAACTAGTGCATGCATCCACTTTCGTATTTATACCCACTTCGCGGGGCGGAGAGTGTGATGCAAATCACGCACGCAAAATTTTCATTTGCTCGTGCTCGCACGCTCGAAGACAATTGGCTCCCTAGCGTGATCCCATTCAGTCGACGTCGACTACGTCTTGATGTTCTCGACTGAAAGGGAACGCCTCGGTTACGACTGTAACCTCGGTTCCCTGAAGAGGGAACGAGCGTTGCGTCGAAATGACGCTATGGGGAACGCTTTGCGTGATCCCCCGAGCAAAGTTGCACATGTATCCAGTCCATGGGAGGGATGGGGCAGCAAGCTGACACTTCGAACTGTGCTTACGGTGAAGCTGGCTTTGAAGTGGGCCAACCTCTGCTTGGAAACAGCCTTCCCTTCTGCTGGTTTCCATAACAGATAGAGCTGGTCTAAGGTCTAGGCTTTGCATTCTGATCACGTATAACCGCACTGAGACGGACGGACAGAGAAAGCCAGGGCTGGGTCTGCCTCCTTCCGGGGCAGCGCTTGCAGGCTCACCACCTGGTCCCGTAGGAGAGGTAGGAACCTTGGGCACATATTCAGACCGGGGTCTCAACTTATGAGAGTTAGCCGGCCGAATTCCAGGCACAACTCGTTGACCGAAGTTAGCAAGTCCCTACCCTCTAGAGGAGACAACGCGAGCAGGAGAACTGTTAAAAAACAGAATTTTTTAACTCACTGTCCGCAATGGCTCAGGGGCGGTCTCTGCAGTGCAGTTAACACGAGAGAAAAAAGCCCAGAGGGTAAGGAGGTGAGGCAAGGTGTTATATTTGATCTCCTTGCTCGCCTCAGGGGACCTGACGACCAAACCACACTCCGCTGGATTTGAATCCACTGCCTCATGATGTGCGCAAATGTAGAAGCCACAACATTTTTCAGGTGCCCACACTCCAACCACAAGCAGTCACAATCGAACACCTTCGGGATCTCCTCACGGAGAGAAGACTCAATTCAACGAACAGGTTCGACTTCTATTAGAGGAGCAAGCGTCCTTTTAGAGGGTGCTCATAGAAGTGATGGTCTCTTCTGCATAAGAATTCTTGCGGTAGACCAGAACCTCCGCGTCCCGTTCTTACTAGAAGCAGACCTGGAACTTCCGAAGGTCTAGACGCAGGTGCCATCGTGCCCCATCCCTGAGAATGTGCTCAGAGGAAGGTGTCAGGAAGGCTGTCGAGAGGAGGAGGTTGGTTGGCGAATGAGGGCAACTGACAAGACCTGCTCCATTGCACAAGACAGGAGCAATGCTCAACACCAGATGTGAAGGGATCACTGAGCATCAGGAGCATCTCGCCAACACATGAGTGTGAAGGAATTCACTGAACTTCAGGAGCATTTCTGCTCAACACCTGAGCGTGATGAAGATCACTGAACTTGTTCTCTTCCTGATTTTAGCACTATAGTGCAAGAAGGCTCACTGGGGAACGCATTTCTGCGGGGCCCAGGGCCAGCTGTGGCCAGAGTCTATGTAGAGGGATGTCCGCTCAGACAGAGAAGAAACAACTGGCGTAGGACAAATTTGGAGCTGTGCGTAGCTGTGCGGCCCCGAAGTGGTCCGAACAGCTGGCCAGCTGGGAATGGAGTCTCCACTGTACCTGGAGGCTGTCGTGAGGCATGTGAGCTAGAGCTGAAGCGGTCTCATATGGAGGAAGCCAAGCGGCTGCATCTACCATATGCCCCAGGAGCCTCTGACAGTTTCAGTGGACCCTTTCTCACTTCTAAACTGCACTGAGCTGGCACGTCTCAAGTGAGAGATGTGCTAGACCGAGACCAGCCCCAAACTAGAAAAGAGAAACTCGGCACTAGGGCGAGATTACTCTTCCCCAGTTGACCTGAAGACCCAACTGGCTATTGAGCACTCGAAGGGTAGGACCATGTACTGATACTTCGTGCCTTCAAATGCAAAAACACAGTAAGTCTGTGGAGCGGAAGGATAGAGATCTGAAGTATACGTCTTTCAGGTCGAACGCTGCAGACCAAGCTTGGGGATGGGGCATTGAAAATGCAACTCTGTGTTTACAAGTGAACGGAGGCTTTCGAAAAAGGGTCTGTATAGTTGACACAGAACCAAGATGGTCATAACCCACCACACAAATAAGGGTATAATGGAGCACAAGCTCTGCCAAACTCCATACCGGCTGGAGGGAACGGCTAGCACAGAGATGGCGCTCCTGGACCACCAGACCGATCGCGCTAGCTGCAACCTTCGTACCCCGGAGGGCAAGATCGGTGGCAGTACGGAGCTCACCCATGAACTCACGGTCTGGACTACCCTTGTGCATGTTCATTAGCGCCTGGGCCTGATGGACCTGCAGAAGCACCATGGCATGCAGAGAAGAAGCAGCTTGCCCACAGGCTCTGTAAGCCTTGCCCGTCAGAGCGGACGAGAACTTACAGGCCTTAGAGGGGAGACGAGGATTCCCCTCCAAGAGGCAGCGGTCGCCGGACACAGCTGCATCGCGACTGACTGTTCCACCGGAGGGATCACCTCATAACCCTTAGCCACTCCTCCATCAAGGGTAGTGAGGGGGGAGAAGCTACTCAAGCGGTTTCTGGGAGAGAAAGGTGCCATCCATGCCATCGTCAACTCATGCACTTCAGGAAAGAATGGTACCAGAGCGGCGGGCTGAGAACCAGACCGGCCCGCTCCGAGAAACCAATCATCCAGCCGAGACGGCTCGGGACACGGTGGTTCATTACTCGAGCCCTACTGCCTCGGCGGCCTTTTTCAGCCGGGTCATCATCTCCAGAGGCCAGCTCCCCTTCCGATGCTGCGACAGACATCCTGTCCTCTGGAGGGGCACCGAAAAAGACGGCTGGTCGGTCCGTTACAGAGGGACCAGCGCGCTCATCGGAGGCCTCCACCGGCTGCGACGTGAGAGAGGCAGGAGGGATCCACGGGGCTTTGCCGGGTGGATTACCCCTCACCGTAATCCTTAGGTCACCCAATCCAGACGGCACTCAAGGTTTCCTCTGGGAAGGTAACCCAGAAGCAATACAACAGCGGGGCGCGGGGATGGGGACTGCACCTTCGCGAACGAAGGCGAGTCTCGATCTCAACGCCGAGATGGTAATATTCCCGCAATGGGAACATGAGTCATCCACCAAAGCTGCCTCAGCGTGCTGTAAGCCCAGACACGTGATGCAGCTTTCATGACCGTTAGAGGGGGAAAGAGCCTTACCGCACTCAGAAACGCACGGATGGAATGGCATCTTGAAAAAGACGCACTCACACCCGTGTTTGCTCTTTTAGAAATGGGACCCATCACCAGTGCCGGAGCACACAGGGAATGACCGCGGCAACACTATCTCAGCGAACTGAGACAGTGAAGCACTCACTTTCTCGCCCTCAAACGACCGTCAACACAAACAAACAAATACTTTGTTGCTGTTAAAACAGCAGTTGAGAGCAAAAGGTCATACAGAACATTCACTCATCTTCGGTGTGTCTGAGACATGCTGTTATTCAGTTTAAAGTGGTACACCGTCTGCATTGGTCCAAAGACAAATTGTCCAAGATCAAGTTGGACCTGGACCCTGCATGCGATCGGTGCAAACAAACCCCGGCTACACTTCTACACATGTTTTGGACTTGTTCGAAGCTTCATGGATATTGATACGTTCCCTGTGTCAGCAGCCATATCACCTTGTAGCCCAAGACTGGTTGCCCACTGAAGCTAAGCAGGGCTGAGCCTGGTTAGTACCTGGATGGGAGACCTCCTGAGAAAACCAGGTTGCTGCTGGAAG
>FLSR01000671.1:498605-527606 GCA_900092035.1 Leuciscus waleckii
CTCTCTCTCTCTCTCTCTCTCTCTCTCTCTCTCTCTCTCTGTGTGTCTGTGTGTGTGGGTCCTTCACAATCATTTATCGGGCCATTGATTCATCCATAGTATTGATGAAATGGCACCCTAAACTGCACAGTGTAATCTTACAATGTGTCATCTCTCGCTTCATCTCTTGTCACTCTCTCTTTTCTCTCTTTCTAAAATGCTTTCTTTCTCCTCTCTGCCTGTCACATTTAATTTCTGCTTGTCTCCCACTTCTGCTCCTGCTCACCTTTTGCAGTCCAAGTTAATTCATCTAGCTTATATTTTGTCTTTATACTTTGTCAAGTGTGTGTGCGCGCTCTTTCCTCTTTACTAGAGTCAGATAGCACTCCATCTTTACTCTTGACCATAGATGTCACTGAATCTCATCATTGAATCATTCATCACTGAATGAACATCAACATGTTAGATTTATTTCAGCTGGACAAAGGTTAAATTATCTAATATTTTGCTAATAGAGTGACCAGTGAATGTTTTTCAGGTAATGTTTTCATAGTTTATTTGTTATTAAATCCCTTCTAATTAAAAATATAGAAACATGAATCATATAATCACATAGTATACTTTAGATATGTCTCTTTGACTGGTTATTTTATTTGTCTGTCATTATTAATTAAATTAACTAAATTGTCAAAATGTGTCAGTTTAAATGTAGAATATTTGATTTAGTATTTTACATTAATTAGATTTTTTTTCAATAACTAAATATTACCTCACTTTTGTTGTTCTGTTTAGTTAATTTTTACTTTTTTGTTTGTTTGCATCTTTATTGTGGTATACGGGTATAGATGTTCGAACAGGATGACTGCAACCTTGCATTTTCATAAATATCATATACACACACATATATTCTGTTCATTTGTTATAACATCCTAAAAAATGAGCTGCAGAAACTGAAAGAAACTGCATGTTACATTTTCAAGAAGGGGCATTCTGCATCATCATTTGTCTTTTGGGTGAGATTTCATTAAAGGCTGTTGTACACTGGTGCATTTTTTATGATGCTCTGATCAGACGATATTAAACTCATAATGCTGCATATCAATCAAAAGAGAAAATGGTCTCATCTAAATTCATATGCTGAAAGGGAACGTGCGACAGTGTAGATTTTCCTGTGATAGAGGAGCAAAAGCTTTTTTGATAAAACAGAATGCATTGTGCTTCATCCACTTAAAAGTGGAATGTTTGTGTGGGAGGTGTGTGAGTGAGTGTGAGTGAGGCAGTGTTTCTGTAGAGTGGATGTGCTCTTCTGGAGATACTCTTGCTTCAATCTCAGTGTTTCAGGTTAGTTGCTATAAATGGGGGGGGGGGGCTTTTAGGCTTTTAGTTAGCACAAAGCACAAAGGCTGTTAGTTTCTTTATTCTTTGTTATATTTGATAAGGTTATATTTTGGTCATAGACATGTATAAATTATATTCGTTAAATGATTGCAAGATAAGTTAAATTGTTTTCTAAGGGGTTAAAATCTGAGGTTAAAAACCACACTGTGTATTGTAAATAATATAATAATATATACTTTAAATTATTATTATTATTTTAATTTTTTTGGAATTTGTATTGTTTTACTACTTACACAATTGTTTTAAGTTTAGAAACATTTTGAGTCCCCCTCCCTTGCCTCACAGTGCTTTGGTCCACTGCCTGCTTTCCCCCTTTACCTCCCCTACACACACAAGTCTGGTGGGAGAGAACAAACTTATTCAGTAGTTGTGGAACTCCAGTAAGTAGGCTGTCAAGGCTATTTTATTCACTTTAAACTCAAATGAAGTGATTCTTTTCTCTTTAAAATAGATGTAAAAACAATTATGATAACAGATTTAGTTTTCCATGAGTCCTCTATGATAGCAATTATAACATTACCTAGCTTGTTTGGAAGCTTGTTTAATACCGTAAGTCACCCACTACAAATAATACGGTGATAAGTTTGTGTATTATAGATCTACCGTTGTGTTGGGTTTTGCTCAATATCACGCGTAGCGTTAGTTCTAGCAGGTCACGTTAGTCAAGCTCGCATCAGCTGACCCTCAGGAATACGACGCCTATCACCGTATACGTATATAAGCTCCTTCAGTTTTATCAGCAGCTATCGCGTTTCTCAGGAGCTAATTACCCTCCTCCATACCCAGCTCCTCCTCTCGGCCAGTATTTGGGATTCACTTTCCAAATTAGGATTTGGCATTCTGATTCCCCTTGAATCAGAATAAATTCTCGAAATATGTTGTACTTAAAATTTTTGAATTAAATATATTTGCAAACTTTCATGTTGGTTCTGTTCTGTTTACCCCAAGGGGGGTTATTGCTAATCTCCCTACTCTTATCCATGCGAGGCTGCATGGATGCGCAGGGAGTTCTCGCCCAAAATGGAACCATACCGCCAATCCAAACTGTATGCTAATTGTCAATCGTATTTGACGGTAGTGGTCCTGACAGAAATAATGTTAAGTAGCAGATCAGTGGGCTTGATGCAGTTGAATATCTAAGTAAGAGATGTCTCTGTCCCAGATGAAACCTAAAATACTATGTGGAGGATGCAAGATAATTTAAAGGGGGGGTGAAATGGCATTTCATGCATACTGAGTTTTTTACACTGTTAAAGAGTTGGATTCCCATGCTAAACATGGGACAAAGTTTCAAAAATGAAGTTGTACGTTTGATGGAGTATTTCTGTGCCACAAGTTTGTCACAAGTTCGGAAAGTTTTTTTCGAGTATGGGCGTGTGTGACGTCAGATGGGGCGGAATTTCCTTATACGGGTCCTAAGGGCACTTCTCCTGGAAGGGCACGTGCGCACCCGTAGACCAGAGCGAGAGAGCGAAAGCAGTACACCCATCAAAGCGCTGTGCTCGGCTTTAGGGAAGTCAATGTCACCAAAGAAGTGGGTTTTTGGTTGCCAGGGCAAGACAACCCTGCACAGATTCCCAAAGAATCCAGCGTTAAGGGACCAGTGGATGGAGTTTGTTTTTCCAGAGCATCAACGAGTTGTTTAAGTGTTCTTGTTTGTTCCCTGCATTTCGACGATGATCGTTTTATAAATAAGGCCCAGTTCGACGCCGGATTTGCAGATCGTCTAAGGCTTAAGGATGGAGCAGTCCCAACGATAAAGGTTCACGGTCGTGCGTTGGAACCGCAGGCGGTGAGTGAAACTGCTTCAAATGTCTGTGTGTTGTTAGCTATCGGCGCGTAAGCACAGCTTTAGCTCCGCCCACACGGCATGCCTCCAGCCGTTTTTTTCCGGAAAGACTCGGTACAGCCTATCTTTCTTTTATAAATATAATAAAACTAAAGACTTTTTGGAGATATGCAGGATGCAATACTACTCTATAGGTACTCAAGATTAACATGAGATTGCCTGAAACTGAGTGTTTCACCCCCCCTTTAATAATCATAATATGACTGCGTGGTGAACCTATGAACCTAACTTATATTTAAACAACAGTCTCCATGCTATACTAATAATAGGAGTAAGGCTTTCCTCTTTGTACACATATCCTGACAAGTACAGTTTTGGCTGTATTATTTGTGTCCCCTTCTAAAATTGCTCTTGAGAAATATTATGTTTATTTTTCCCCCAACTGTTAGATGAAATTTACACCTATGTATTAATGTGAACAATTTCTTTGCGATTTGTCTCACAAATTGTAGATTAACATTGGCATTATATACCAGTAATTGGCTTGAAAAACTAGTAGGTTTAAAGACGCCTTGTGGTAAAATCAAGTTTTTATGTTTATATGTCTAACCCTTCCCAGCCGGGTACACTCGTATAATGCTATTAAAGGAGCCCTGGCATCCCAGCAGTAGTAAAGGGTAATGTCTGCTTCTTCCCCTGAAGAATGGATAGTTAACTACAAGAATACTACAAGAATAATTTGTTATATAGCGCGGTGCCTCCAAATAATAAACATATATTCTCATGTGTTTGAAAATTAAAAAAATAAACAGTATGACCATAAGAAAGTTATAATAAACCCTGAGGTTTACTGAATAATCCCCAAACAAAATAAATAATAAATACAATTAAAATTAAAATTAAACAAATGGTAGGAATATGAAACTACAGAATAATTCACTTACACAGTGATGGAATCTTGAATGGTTCAGGGAAACCTACATTACAATACAATGTTAGCCACATTTAAATAGTGCAACACTTTAAGAGACCCAAAACTCAGTACTTCAGTGACTTAAAATAGTCAGACCCCCCAAAAAAAGAATTTCAGTTACCTCAAATGCAAGTGAATTACTCTTATTAATATCAATTAATACTTATTTGAACTCTTAAATGTATTCGTTCGAAACAAAATAACAAAAATTTCCTTAAATGTAATCAAATGACTCTTAAATTGACACCGACCAGGAAAGGGACATTTATGACGGGAAAGTGCTGGGACCCCCTCCAGGTCTGAGGAAACAACTCTTCCCCGTCCTTCGAGCGTGTACAAAGCACATGAGGCACAACTGGAGCGACCCGCTCAATCTCAAACACAGTCTTGCGGGTCTAGAGGTGAAGGATATGGCGGCTCTCGGCATGGGTGATCCCCCCGCTATCGAGCCATCGATTGCCAGGCACCTCAACCCAGTCCAGGGCGGGCTGCTCGCTCCCCGAAGCCGGTCTTGCCTAACAAGATGGACCGTTTTCTGCCTTACAATAACTGCTTATAGATCCTCTGCCTTGGCTGTCAGGGCCCTGAATGTCTCCTCCCTCCACTCCGTTACCAGGCAGAGATTTTGGACGACTTAGGTAAACAGCTGGACAAGGGATCCCCCTCACCCGCGCTCTGGAAGGAGATCATTACTGTTAATGACCTTATCCTCCATAACGCTCATCAGGCTGTCCAAACCTGCAGGAGCTCCATGGCTGAACCTGTCGGGCCTCCCTGACAGTGAGAAGAGGCTCTCTTTGGCCCCGCCATCGCATTGATGCAGCAACGATGTGATGACAAGAAAAAGGAAGACGAGGCCTTAAAGTTATGCCTTCCCAGGAAGGCGGCGCCACGCTAGGTCCCCCTGTGTGTTTGCCTAACCCCCCTGTCTCGGGATGTAACTTCCATTAGGGCAAGGAAAGGCCCTGCAACAAACCTCCGCCATGACAGAGCAACCCACCCTCTGCTAAACCCTGGGGGAGATGAACTCCTGTCTCGCGACTCCTGTCTCGCGACTCCGGTCTCAAACCCTACCCCACCTACTTGAAACGCAAGCGGCCTGCCTGATGTTCAGCCGATGGGGGCATCGAGTCCGCCCTGGTAGGAATACCTGGGAGGCAAGCTCTTTGGACTCTCTTCCTGCCCTAGAGCCCCTGTTCAAGAGACGGAGGGTTTCTCATGGAGGGGTCGGCCACCCCTGTCTCGATGCTGCCCAGCCCATGTGTTCAGTGGACGTTGTGTGTTCTCCCCCCACATTCAGGGGGTCTGTTGTGAGGAAAAGTGTAAAAGCAGTGTCACCACACCGCACATACTGTGTTCGCCTCACCCAGTTAATAAAGGCTTCGGCCCATGTGTTCCCCCAACACAAAACACACACAAAACACACACAAAACACAAAAAACACATTAAATCAAACGGATCAAATGAATTCGTTACATAGAGGAAACCTCTTTCTGCAGAGAAAGTACTTTTCTCTACCGAGAGAGAACATCTCTCTGAACCCCTGCACGCTGTCCCTAGTTCGTCCACTAGGGAAGCTTCCGTGTAATTGCATCACAAATGAGCCAGCTGGGCATACACGAAGCTAACAGGCTCCCGAGTGGGTGACGCGTACAATAATGCAGGGCTACAGGCTGCAGTTTGTAATGAAACCCCCGCATTTCAACGGCGTTCTCTCTTCACACACGGAGGAGAGCGCCGCTCACGTTCTGAAAGAAGGAATCTCCTCCCTTCTGAACAAGGGTGCGATTGAGGTGTTGCCCCCTCAATCTGATAAATCAGGGATTTTATTCTCGTTATTTCCTGATTCCAAAGAAGGACGGTTCTCTCCGCCCAATTTGGACCTCCAAGTGTTGAACAAACAGTTGAGGAAATACATTTTCGAATGTTAACTCGTGGCTCGCTTGCCCGCGCCATGAAAACGGAACAACTGGTTCACATCGGTCAATCTGAAGAATGCTTTTTTCCACATAAGCAGTAAAGTTGACCGAGCGGATCAGGTAGTCCGAGCTTGTGTGATTGAGTGGAGTCAGGGATCAATTAGCAAATTCTAAATGAAGCAAGGGTGTAGAGTTACATTCAAGCTATTTTAAGGCATGAAGAAAATATTTTCACTGGAAAAAACGTTTAAATATGTAATTTTGGTGGAATTATTGGAAAAATATGCCTGTCTAAATGATTATTACAGAATGAAATATTGTATGAATGCATTACTTCTGTATCTTCTGATAATATCACAAACACACATATCACAAACACACACATCCACATTTAAACACACCAAGGACAATGTCGGCCATTACACTGCGTGAGGTATCAGGCTGTGTCTCAGGCTAGTGGGTGGAGATATGACCATTCTTTGTTAGGCCAGATCTCTAGAGGAGATCTTGGGGGTCTCTAAGGGGTTGACCCCAGTGGTGTGCCCAGGCCGTGAGAACCCGGATGGGTCCAAGTCTGGACAGGTTAGGGCAGATGGAACATGGATCCTTGATAGTCACGTCCCGTCCGGCAAACAATCAGAGCCACTGTCAAGGCCATCTACACCTGCTACCACAGCAGAATTGAAGAAAGAGACAGGGATTTCAGTTCATGTAAACAGAAAAGAGAAAACAAGAAAAGGTGATCAGTGTGTCAAAAGGAAAAAATATACTAAAGGTTAGAAAGAAGTAAGAGGAATCGTGACCTGAATTGCTGTTGTTCATGTCATAGGTCATGACCTTCTAGAACAATAATGGCCATGCTCTCACTTTAACATAGGTCAGAGTGACAGTTTGCTACGGCCTCATTTATTCCTTTCTTTATCTTCCTCTCCCTTGTCCCTCGGTTCGCTTTGAGCTAGTTAAACTGAACTGCCGTCTGTTTAAGAGTCTGGTTACTTCATCTGATTTGTACTCCCTCAATCTCAGTTGTCTTTATTTTCCTGCTGACATTTCTTCACATCCGTCCACATCTCTGACATCTCTGCCGTGTTTACTTCCTCACCCACTCATCCCTTTCTCTCTTGCTCTATCTTTCTCTCTCTGTAATTGCAGTGGTGCGGTGCAGGGGCTGCTCGTCTGCGCTCCAGCTGGGCAGATTAGCATAGATCTCCCACGCAGACACAGTTGACCTTCACTCCACCAAACACTTGTCAAAATGCCAGCCATAATTACCCTGGCCTCTCCAGCTAAAGTAATGGCTTACATATACCTGACTCACTCTTTGCCACCAATTGGATGTGGAATATATGTGAGCGTGTGTGTGTGTGTGTGCAATGAGATTATTGTGTGTGTGTGTGTGTGTGTGTGTGTGTGTGCGTTGGACTGTATCTTCTCACTGATCCTTTGAGCGTTTTATGAGGGTTATATGAGTTTTCAGCACAAGTGTACAATAATTCATATCTCATCAGCATTTGACAGACAGTCCAATAGCATTTTCCTTAAGTATTTTGATTGACTTAGCCATTTATGTAATTGTCAGTGTCACAGACCATTTAATGTAGATTGTGGATATTAAGAGTTCAGGGTTTGCATTGTGCAGCATAAGTGAAAGCATGTTCCATATTTAGTGTATTCAAGATTTTCATGCTTTTTAGAGCCCTGTAAAATAATATATATATATGTAATTTATGTGTTGCTTCAAAAAACATGGTTGATGGACAATCTCCGCCTGGCCTTCCTTTGGGGTTGCTGGATCGCATGTCTCAGGAGTTCCGCTTGCTCCGATGCTTTGTGGTCCTGGATGTGCCTGATCGCCTCCGCCTGCTTCTGTGCGGCCGAGAACTGCTAGGCCAAGTTCTCTACGTGTCACCGAAGAGGCCAGCCTGGTAGATTTCGGAGTTGAAATTTTTTTATTTGTCGGTCTCCCTCATATCACCACAAGTGTGGACATATTCTGACCCAGGAACTGCGCAGTGACCTTCTTCGCACGTAGGGCAAGGTCCGTCGCGTGCGCATTTCCTGCATCAAAGGACTACCCTCGTGCTGCTCTTTGAGTGCCTTGGCCTGATTGACTTGTAGCAGGGCCATGGCATGCAGGGCGGAGGCAGCCTGCTCTGTAAGCCTTGGCTGTAAGCACGGACAATAACTTACAGGCCTTGGATGGGAGACGTGGATTTCCCCCGCCATGCGGCAGTGCTTTGTGAACACAATTGCATCACAACCGCACGCTCCACTGGGGGGGGTCTCCAAGTATTCACCGATGTTGCTGTCACCCCGTGTATACACCGAAGTAGCCCTCTGCTGATCTCCAGCAGAGGAACTAGATCGGGGCATAGCAGAGGGGACTCCACCATCCACGAAAGCCACCTCAGCATGCTTTAAGCCCAGGCACGTGATGGAGCGATCATGACTGTCAGACGGAGCCAGGAAACAACTGCATCCAGAAACACACAGGTGGAATGACATCTTTGTGCTTGCTCTTTTAGGGAAATTGCTCTTTTAACCCCCTGAGGTCTACGGTATCGCCGGCGAAACCAGCTCGCTTTTTTTTTATCAATGTAAAAGAAACTCATAAATACTCTGTTGACTTTGATTTTCCATAGGAGTTTCATACATCAAGACTTTGATTTTCCATAGGAGTTTCATACATCAATCGATTCTGTTAAATGTGTAGTTTCATACATCAAGACTTTGATTTTCCATAGGAGTTTCATACATCAAGTATACCTTTGCCATTAATATGTTTATAGCAACTGAAAAAAGCACAAATGTCAGGGCATGTCAGAACATCTCAAGGACCCCAAAAACCCCTCAGACCTCAGAGGGTTAAGTGCTGAAGCGCACAGGGAATGGTTGCAACAGAACTTGCTAGACCCTTTCACAGCTTGCAATGTGCAGAAATGCTCTTTCAGGAAGCTGCAGAAACAGCAGGAAATTTGTCTCTTTAAGAGCGACCACCGCTAACGTGACGTCACACCAACACTTGTCTAGATGAGCTTCTTCCTTGTAGCACACTCTTGATAATTGTAGAGCAGAACAAACACCGGCTCCCAAGCTAAATCATTAATGTGCAATTGCACGCGCTCTTCCTCATACACCCGCTTCGCTGGGCGGGGTGCGCATTACAAATCTCGCACGCCAATGTGCATTGGCTCTTTTAGTTACACTCGAAGGTGATTGGGCTCTCAGGCGAGATCCCATTTCGTCAGTCGTTTTGACATATCGTCGAACGTGACTGACTCAAAGGGAAAGTAAGTCACATGAGGGTGAGTTGGCAGAGCAGAGCACATTTTGAATTTTGTGTAAATCCACTTTTTTCCCCAGTATTTCGTTTTTCCCACATTCATTTCACACGTCTAGTACAATTATAGGGGTTTGTTCATAAATACAGTGTATACTTTTTTTCTTGATTTACCCTGAAAAAATGGAAGTGAAATGTGACAACTTCCCTCATAGTTGTATCCCTTTTTCTCATGGTTCTCAATAGGATTTATAAACATTGTCAATGTGAATTATATTGTAAACATCGTAGAATAGCATAGTTCGAATCACCTGCGCAGCTGGGATTTAAACCCGGCTAGTGTTTTATGTTGGTTAGATCAACATTAAAAAACTATCTAAGTGGCTAAATAACAGATTGGAGATTTAAATAATAGCAGATTTGTCTTATTTTATATAAACTAGGGCTGTACTCAACCAAAGAAAATCTTGGTCGACTGAAGTCCTGGAATTTTCGACTAAAAATCGACTAAAATCGACTAAAAATGACGCCCCCTGAGTCACCTCTCCGTTATCCTTATAGCCAGTAATCACTCTCATTCCCTTCCACACTTCTCTTGTGCTGTTGTGCTGCAGTTTTTTCTCCAGCTTTTCCTTGTAATCTCTTTTAGCTTGTCTTATGGCCTTCTTCAAGTCACGTTGGGCAGCTCTAATCCTTTCCCAGTCTCCAGCTTTGAAAGCTTCCCTCTTCTGATTCAGAAGGTGCTTTATGCTGCTTGTAATCCAAGGCTTATTATTTGGAAAACATCGAACTTCTCTGACCGGAGCCACCACATCCTTGCAAAAGAACGTAATCAGTCACACATTCAACCGCCCCATCAATATTATTGTCTGACCTATGAATGTCCATAAGTGTGTTCCATTCAGTAGACTGGAAGCAGTCCCTTAGAGCTTCACTGGTCTCCGGGGTCCACCTCCTATAAGATCTAATGGTTGCAGGCAGTCTCATTACACAAGGTCTGTAGGACGACCTGAGATGGATCAAGTTGTGATCTGACTTGCCGAGCGGGGGCAGGGCACATACAGTGTAAGCATTTTCCACATTAATATAACAGAGATCTAAAATACTGTTATGCCTCGTGTGACAGTTAACATACTGTGTAAAGCCGCCCACAAATGAGCTAATGTCAACATGATTGTAATCTCCCGAAATGGCAATCAGCGCATCTGAGTGTTGTAACTGTATTCCTGCAACTGTGTCCTGAATGACGTCACACGCTACTGAGGGGTCTGCGCGCGGTGGAATGTAAACAATGATGGCGACGATGTGGGAAAACTCCCGCGGCACATAGTAAGGTCTTAAACTCACCGCTAGTAACTCCACATCCCGGCAACAGATTTTTTCCTTAACAGTTATATGACCGGTACGGCACCATCTATCGTTCACGAGCAGCACCAATCCGCCTCCTTTCATCTTTCCACACTTCTCCGGCTGTCTGTCTGCCCGCACAATGGTGAAACCAGGTATGTTGACAACTGAATCAGGGACAGCATCGGTGAGCCACGTCTCCGTAATACAGTATAGACTGCATTCCCGATAGATCCGATCAGTTTTTATCAGAGCCTCCAACTCCTCACACTTATTAGGCAGCGAATTAACATTGCCCATGATGATCGATGGCAATAAAGGCTTATACCGCCACCTCCTAGCTTTCCTAGCCTTCACCTGAGCTCCGGCCCGACATCCACGGAAAGGTTTGCGCACCGCACGCGGGATCGGGTGAATAATCCCATTAGATTTTCCTTGTGGTCGCAGATGAAGGAGTTCGTCGTGTGAATATGTTATTAAACACATTTGTACCACAATCAAACACTATACAAAGACGCATTTACTCAGCACAACACAGAGCTTCCGGACTTGCTGCCAGTGCAGGTGGCGCAATCAATCAATAAAGCGGGAATAAGTTCCATATGCTTTTTGTCACCCCGTGACTAGTCGTTAAATTATTTATTCATTAAATTGACGCATTGAGCATTGTTAAGGAAGACAGAGGAAGGAGTTCTGGTGAATTATTGGAAATGTATGTTTGAAATTCAGAAATAACATAATAAATAAATTCATCAGTTATTCTTGTGTTAATACAAAAACAGCAGCATTCATTTAAAACATTCTTGTAATTAAAACATTCTTGTTATGAACTGCCACACCACGCGCATCAGCGAACGTTGCAGATAAACATTGCCACATGGCTATAGCCTCAGACAATAACATTGTCAACATCACGACATATTTTTTGCATATAGTTTTAACTGTGCATTTTTCATTGCATCTTTAAGCAAATATCATTTAAGCATATAGGCCGATACAAGTTTGATGTAGGTTATACTGAACCACTATATTTTTGTATCACCTGCGACACACTGGCTGCGTGGCGTGAGCGTCTCAGCTTAACAGGTTGGAGTTTGCACACTGCCTGCGTGAGACACGCGATTCAGGCGCGGCTCGAACCGCTAGAGTGCAGAACAGTGGAGTTTGTATGGACCGAAGTGCATGCCTGAGCTTGTGTTTTCGGTTAAGCTGCGTTGCTTTGACATTGTGGAAAATAGAATAATAGAAACAAAATGTATTAGTCTTTTTACCCGTTATTATCAATCTAAATTAATCTCGTTTTTAATTTAAATTAATCTCGTTTTTAATTTAAATTAATCTCGTTTTTAATTTAAATTAATCTCGTTTTTAATTTAAATTAATCTCGTTTTTAATTTAAATTAATCTCGTTTTTAATTTAAATTAATCTCGTTTTTAATTTAAATTAATCTCGTTTTTAATTTAAATTAATCTCGTTTTTAATTTAAATTAATCTCGTTTTTAATTTAAATTAATCTCGTTTTTAATTTAAATTAATCTCGTTTTTAATTTAAATTAATCTCGTTTTTAATTTAAATTAATCTCGTTTTTAATTTAAATTAATCTCGTTTTTAATTTAAATTAATCTCGTTTTTAATTTAAATTAATCTCGTTTTTAATTTAAATTAATCTCGTTTTTAATTTAAATTAATCTCGTTTTTAATTTAAATTAATCTCGTTTTTAATTTAAATTAATCTCGTTTTTAATTTAAATTAATCTCGTTTTTAATTTAAATTAATCTCGTTTTTAATTTAAATTAATCTCGTTTTTAATTTAAATTAATCTCGTTTTTAATTTAAATTAATCTCGTTTTTAATTTAAATTAATCTCGTTTTTAATTTAAATTAATCTCGTTTTTAATTTAAATTAATCTCGTTTTTAATTTAAATTAATCTCGTTTTTAATTTAAATTAATCTCGTTTTTAATTTAAATTAATCTCGTTTTTAATTTAAATTAATCTCGTTTTTAATTTAAATTAATCTCGTTTTTAATTTAAATTAATCTCGTTTTTAATTTAAATTAATCTCGTTTTTAATTTAAATTAATCTCGTTTTTAATTTAAATTAATCTCGTTTTTAATTTAAATTAATCTCGTTTTTAATTTAAATTAATCTCGTTTTTAATTTAAATTAATCTCGTTTTTAATTTAAATTAATCTCGTTTTTAATTTAAATTAATCTCGTTTTTAATTTAAATTAATCTCGTTTTTAATTTAAATTAATCTCGTTTTTAATTTAAATTAATCTCGTTTTTAATTTAAATTAATCTCGTTTTTAATTTAAATTAATCTCGTTTTTAATTTAAATTAATCTCGTTTTTAATTTAAATTAATCTCGTTTTTAATTTAAATTAATCTCGTTTTTAATTTAAATTAATCTCGTTTTTAATTTAAATTAATCTCGTTTTTAATTTAAATTAATCTCGTTTTTAATTTAAATTAATCTCGTTTTTAATTTAAATTAATCTCGTTTTTAATTTAAATTAATCTCGTTTTTAATTTAAATTAATCTCGTTTTTAATTTAAATTAATCTCGTTTTTAATTTAAATTAATCTCGTTTTTAATTTAAATTAATCTCGTTTTTAATTTAAATTAATCTCGTTTTTAATTTAAATTAATCTCGTTTTTAATTTAAATTAATCTCGTTTTTAATTTAAATTAATCTCGTTTTTAATTTAAATTAATCTCGTTTTTAATTTAAATTAATCTCGTTTTTAATTTAAATTAATCTCGTTTTTAATTTAAATTAATCTCGTTTTTAATTTAAATTAATCTCGTTTTTAATTTAAATTAATCTCGTTTTTAATTTAAATTAATCTCGTTTTTAATTTAAATTAATCTCGTTTTTAATTTAAATTAATCTCGTTTTTAATTTAAATTAATCTCGTTTTTAATTTAAATTAATCTCGTTTTTAATTTAAATTAATCTCGTTTTTAATTTAAATTAATCTCGTTTTTAATTTAAATTAATCTCGTTTTTAATTTAAATTAATCTCGTTTTTAATTTAAATTAATCTCGTTTTTAATTTAAATTAATCTCGTTTTTAATTTAAATTAATCTCGTTTTTAATTTAAATTAATCTCGTTTTTAATTTAAATTAATCTCGTTTTTAATTTAAATTAATCTCGTTTTTAATTTAAATTAATCTCGTTTTTAATTTAAATTAATCTCGTTTTTAATTTAAATTAATCTCGTTTTTAATTTAAATTAATCTCGTTTTTAATTTAAATTAATCTCGTTTTTAATTTAAATTAATCTCGTTTTTAATTTAAATTAATCTCGTTTTTAATTTAAATTAATCTCGTTTTTAATTTAAATTAATCTCGTTTTTAATTTAAATTAATCTCGTTTTTAATTTAAATTAATCTCGTTTTTAATTTAAATTAATCTCGTTTTTAATTTAAATTAATCTCGTTTTTAATTTAAATTAATCTCGTTTTTAATTTAAATTAATCTCGTTTTTAATTTAAATTAATCTCGTTTTTAATTTAAATTAATCTCGTTTTTAATTTAAATGCTGTAGCTTTCTCATACAGTTCAAGATAGCTCTTGTCATTTCTCTTTCTCTGAAGAGAGGATCGGACACAATCTACTGCAGCCTGCATACCAGAGACAGTCTGGGTCTTCTTCTGCAGTGAAATGTTTAGGCACTCAAGCTCTCCAACAACAGCAGAAGCAAGTGTGAGGCCCAACACAGTCTTACCTTTGCTGAAGTGCTCAAATAAGCCACTGGCAGTTGAAGCTGTCCTAGATGTACTTTTTGCCATCTCCTCTAGGCTGCCAAGTACCCGCTCATACTGCCCTAGCACAGCTATTATAGCAGAATTGCGCACAGTCCACCTGGTTGGACAAAGGGGTTTCAGTGTGGTGATGGGTACATTTTCAGAGGTAACTATGTTTTCAAACATTCTCTTAAATTTTCCTGACTGGCTAAAAAGGATACCTAACTGGTGGACCCAAGAAAGGCAGTCCCGAATCATTGGGGAGGCTGAGCAGCCAGCCTGTGTGATTAGATTGACACAGTGGGCACCGCAATGCACATAGAGGGCTAATGGCTGCTGTTCCTTCACTATTGCCTGTGCACCGCTGTACTTTCCTGCCATGTTTGAAGCGCCATCGTAACTCTGCCCACGTAAAGCAGACATGGGCAGATTGAGCCTCAACAGCACATCAGTTACCATCTTGGCAATGCCCTGGCCTGTTGTCTCTGATAAACTGTATAATCCAATAAATTCCTCATGTGGAACAAGGTCATGGTCCACATAGCGCAGACAGACACTTTCCTGCTCAACACCAGAAATATCCTGGGTACCATCAACTACTACAGAAAACTGAACAAGGGCTGGAGACCTAATCTCACTTGCAATGCCTCGGATTATTGTATTGGCCATAATTTTCAGGATTTCATTCTGTGATTTAGGGCTTGTGTATGCAATGGTGCGATCTGTTAACCATTTCAATAAAATGGGATCATCCTCTTCTGCCCTAAGTTTCAGGAGCTGATACAGATTCCCACTTTCATCAGTATGGCCTCTTAAAGATTGTCCCTGCCTTGCCACATGCCGTACAGAGCTAACAATTCTCTTCAAGCAATGTCTTGCCACCTCCTGCTGTTTACCCCATCACTGGATAACTGGGCACTGATTGGGTTTACTGATGTGCACTCACAGTCACATAATGTCGGTGGGCTTGGGAGGTCTGGTGTGCTGTACATTTTTCAATGGCTTTTTTCCAATTTCTAAAGCCTGTACTAATGAAAGCCGCATCAGGTTTATGACCTAAAGAGTACTGATTAGAAACACCTTTGCTGCAGTAAAAACACAAGACCCCTCTTACTGATGGACTGTAATGTAGCCATGGAAAGTCTTGGTACCATTTCTCTTGAAATGCCAATGACTTGTTTGGAAGTTTTTGTTTCTCGATACACTGGGGGTGTGGTTGGTACGGCTTTGTGCAGTCACTGAGATCTGAACTAAAGACTGTGTTCCTGTCCCCTGTGCTGGTGCTGGCAATATTGTCTCCCTGTGCTGCTTTCTCTGGCTCTCTCCATGGTTCTGACCCTTCCTCTACTCTCACTGTCTCAGGACAGTCTGACTCCTGGAACAGAAGATGTGTTGCATACTCCTAATCACTACCTCATCCAACCCAATAGCAAGACTTCTAAATAAAGACTCTTTTTTTTTTTCATAACACTTGTTAAATTGGCTGATCATACTATAAATTGTTGAGCCAGTGGTGCTCATCTGCTAAACAGACACACCTCCAAAAAACATTAACAAAAGCTCAACACACTTACCTGAGATTCTAAACCTGACTGTCCCTGGTCTCCCTGACCCTCAGTACTTTCTGTATCCTTTGCCTGTGACACCGTGACGTTAGTATTTCCATAAGCACCCATTTTTATAATGATGTATTGCCTTAATTTTGTACTTACTTGGCGTTTTGGTGCACTTAAAAATGATCTTATGTCCGTTTTTCTTTTCTCTGTCATTTTCTCTGGCCAACAACACAAAGCAATTGTTGTTTAAATATGTGTTTAAATATGTAAGGTTCATAGGTTCACCACACGGTAATATACTAATTATTAAATTATCTTGCGTCCTTCACATAGTATTTTAGGTTTCATCTGGGACAGACCTTTTACCTTTATACATTTATTTTTAAACCTAATTAGCATGCATCATCTTTTGTGTAAATTTCATAAATGTAATCAAATTAAATTATAATAAGACAAAAGGACTGTATCAACAAAATATTTGCAATGGAGAGGAAACACAGAAGCTGCATTTGAAGTGGCATTTAGATGCTTTTACACAGACATAAATAATATTTTGTTGTTTTAAAAATATTTTTTTAAATATTTATATTTGAAATGATTTAAAACATGAAAATATACTTTTAATGTGAAATTAAAACCGCCAGTAGGAGGCAGCAAGTCACTGTTAATGAGTGAGTCATTGAGATTTAACTGATTCATTCAGTAAGGAAACACCTTGGTGTGTTTCTCAGAAACGCAATTACAGTGCTCTGGCTTAGTTTTCAACTATTTTCGTTGGTGAAATAGAGCTACAACAGGCTAAATGTTCTCTAAAATGTACATCACTTAATATTAACTTCTTGTTTATTAAACTTAAAAAATCAAAATCACATTTGTTATCATGCTAATATCTGGAGAAAAACTGCACTGAAGAAAGAAAAATGAAGAAATGAGAAATGAAGAAAATATTCATGTGATATTAGATTAGATTAGATTAACTATATTAAATTATATAAACCGAGTAACCGACTAAATCACAGTGAAAGCGTGAAAATCTAAATCCGCACCCGCACTAGTCTAATCTACAAGACTAACGTTACGTTAACTGTTAACACGTAGTGTATGCGTACACTCTATGGGGGTGTGTGAGAGATATACTACGGTATTAAACAAGCAAGGAAAACGCATCTGTATAAAACGGGTAAACGCTATAACGTTAATCGCTAACATGGCAGACTACATCGGTGACAAAAGTACATTGGTACACAAGTACACAATCATAATTTTTGTTTAGATGATTTATTAATGACTCAGCATCATCTATATTAAAGAGAAAATAATCACTTCATCCATTGTTTAAAGTGAATAAAATAACATTGACTTACTGGAGTTCCACAACTATTCAAAAACTTGTTCTCTCCCACCGGACTGTGTGTGCAGTGTGAATTGAAATCGCTTCAGATGATTCAGCGCGTGCAGGGAACTGAACAGAATCAGGAACTGAATCATTCAAACTGATTCGCGAACCGACTTAGACAGATCTGAACTTGTTTGATGAAGTCTTTGAACAGAATCGACTCAAAAGAGTGATTCATTTGTGAATTGAGCATCGCTCAAGTCCAGAAAAAAAGATACAGCGCGCTTGGAATAAACTACGCATTTAACAACACATATTGCATTAAAATAAAGTAACGAGAGGAACGTCGCCCAATGTAACGAAGTAAAAGTACAGTTTTTTCATTAGAAATGTACTCGAGTTAAAGTAAAAAGTACCCACATTCAAATCTACTCTTAAAAGTACAATTTTTCTAAAAAAGTACTCAAGTAAATGTAACGAAGTAAATGTACTTCGTTACTACCCACCTCTGCGTGAGAGTGTGAAAAGTCTCAATCGGAGTGTTGGCAGCTCTGTAGAGGCGACTAGTAGTCGTTCATTTGAACCATTAGTCGACTAATCACACATTTATACTAAACCATACTAATATATACTAAACCATAATGAGCCTTTAATAGACTATATAGGCATAATATATAGCCTATTTCAAGCTCAAGCGCATGCTAAAGTTTGCCAAAACTGCCGGCAAAGTAATTATGGATATGTCTGAAAAAATAGCAAGGAGACATTTTAATTATTTATTAATAAACTAGTGTTTTCTGAGTCAGTGTCAGCTGCTAAGATGCTGTATAGTGGACGAGCCTTTGCAGAGAGAAATACACCTTTCATACGGATTTTATTGATCAGAGTGTATTTGTTTTCGATTCAAATTGGCTTGTTTAAAAGTAGACATTTCAAGCTTTCTATAGATTTTTGTT
Organism: Leuciscus waleckii; assembly: GCA_900092035.1. Lineage (NCBI taxonomy): Eukaryota > Metazoa > Chordata > Actinopteri > Cypriniformes > Leuciscidae > Leuciscus > Leuciscus waleckii. Next base: position 516,902 of record FLSR01000671.1, read on the forward strand.
AGTGTTGATGTATTTTATTCATGCTCATTGTCATATTCCTGGTTTTGTCATGTGATCCTGCCATGTGTCCAACGCTGTCATTGGTTCATTGTCTTGATTATGTTCACAGGTGTGTCTTGTTTAGTTATTAGTCCACGTGTTTATATAGCTCTCATGTTTGCCATGTTACTTTGTCTAGTATTGATGTTGTAACCTACTGTTGGTGAGTGTATTTATGTTCATGCCATGTCTTTGTATCAAGTAAAGCCTGTTTTGGATTGTTTTTTGTCACTTCGTTGATCTTTAAATAAACTGCATATGGGTTCAAGTTCATCTCGCCTACAGTGGACATGTTACGGCTTGCAAGTTAGATCTTTGGTTAAATTCCTTTGCGCATATACAAACAAGTGCTCGCACAACTGCGGTTGATTTCATTTTCCACTCGAGCCCAAGGCAGAGACCTGCCAAGGCATGTCATGCTAGCAAGAGACTGAGTTCCACTCGACAATAAGACTGTTTTTAAGATGGAAGCAGAAATAGCAGCGGCACTTGCAAGTCCGGTGTCAAACGATGGCTGTGACGAAGATGAACATCCCTGGCCATTTGCGAGAAATGGTTTCTTATGTTGGAACGAAAGAGTCTTCACACTGGATGCTTACCCAAAGATACAAAAATATTGGCATGTAAAACTCACTGTCCAACCTCAAGATACATTTTGAGGTCTTCAAATTAAACAGTTAATTTTTCAAATTTGAAACTGCATTTTTTTTCTTTACTTAAAACTTGGCAATAATCATTTAACCTTTTTTTAAACTTAAAACTTGGCAATAAACATTTAACTTTTTTTAATTAAAGAAAACTAAATGAAAGAGACAGTTAAAACTGAACACAATCTTGCTACTCAATCTGTATATAGAACAATTTTATATTTTTTTGTTCCTTTCATATTTTGCATTTATTTGTACTTTTACTTTCAATATGTTTAAGTATGAAAAGTATTTTTTGTTATTAAGTACAATAAATATCACAAACTTTAAAACTTTTACTCAAGTAATACTCTAAACAACGGCTTTAACTTCAACCAAAGTCATTTTCTGGTAAGATATATACTTTTACTCAAGTGTGTCTTTCTGGTACTTCATCCACCACTGCCGATATGGCAGAAAGCAAATCCTGTTTGTTTTCTTTATTTTACAAAAGTACAAAGTTTTGTTGTTGTTTACAAAAACAAAAGTAGACCGTTTTGAATGATGGATTACTCTTATCTGTATGACCATAAATTACTGAGTATTTTAAGTTGTTTCCGCTGTTATCAAGAAAAATGCAAGTGACCGCACCAGCACCTCAAAGTTCTCAAAGTTTTGATAGGTGAGGGCCAATTTAGGAACCCTGAAAAGAAAATCCCATTTGAAATAATTTTAATGACCAGGTTGCATCTCTACAGTTTACATTTATTGAGGGTATTATTATATAACAGGCTAAATCTGGCAAATCTTGAGAAAAATTGCAATGCAAACAAAATCCCTGGGGTTCTCTACCCTCAACAGACAAATTTGGGATATAACAGTCCTGTGTGCAGTCCATTTCAAGAACAAACTTATTTAGAACAAACAGCCTCAGTGTGCCTTGCTTCTTTTCAGCACTTATACTTTAAGATCACTTTATTTACAAAAACATTAAAGAGATAAAATTTTAGTAAAAAGCTTAAAAAATAAATAAAAAGCGACTTGAAACGAACATGAGAGAGAGAGAGAGAGAGAGAGAGAGAGAGAGAGAGAGAGAGAGAGAGAGAGAGAGAAACTTTTAAAATAAAAGCTTACTAAACAAGTCATCATCATCATCATCATTCATATCTGTAATTCCTGTCAGTCGCTTTCAATTATTACAGATTTGCGCAAATGTTTTGCGCTATTATTATCTATCTTTTTAACCCGTAATTGAAAAACGAAAAATGACACCAAAATTTTAATTTGAACTGGCTACACCAACTGCTGCGCAAAAAAGTAAATATCGACGAATTTTCAGATTTTTGTTTATGACTTTTTGCCCCTTTATTAAACATTTAAAATATTCACAAATTAATATGGAAAACATGTCGATTTTACTGGTTTTCTAAGGCCAAATTAGAACCTGGAATTTATATTTTTCCCACAGTGCTGAATATAGCCTGTGTCTTTGGAACCACAGCCCACAGAAAGGTGAGTTATAGAATAATGATAATAAATGTGTCTGAAAAAACAGCGAGGATTTTTAATTGTTTATTAATAAACTATTTCTAAGTGTCGGCTAAAAACATATCTCCATCTCCGCTGTTAAGCAGATGCGCTTTTAGAGAGAAATGCACCTTTCTTACGGATAACATCAGAAGGTATTAGCTTTCGATTCGAGTTTGTTTGTTTAAAAGTGGACATTTCAAGCTTTAGCCTACATAGGCTATATTTTGTTTCAGTTCTCGCGCTCCAGTTCACGGAGATCATGAAAGTGCGTAGGCTACTGATTGTTTTGTTTTGTTTTACAAAAGCACAACGATTTTTTGTTATTATGAGTTTACACAAATAAAAGTAGTTGCGAATAATGTATTATTATTTTCTGTATGACCAGAAATGATTGAGTATTTTAAGTTGTTTCCACTGTTGATAGGAAAATGCAAGTGTTCGCGCCCGTGAAAAAATTGAAAGGTAATGGAAACGCGGCTATAATAAGCTTGTCATTAAGTCACTTGTCACTTGCGATCGGTCAGACCACACCTGTAATTACCGCTTATGCCTATAGATGCCGCTAAACACCACTAAACGGAGATACATTTTTTCAAAGCAATGTAGCCTACAGTTTGAACAGTTTTACAGATGTTATCAGATGTTATCGCGGGCCGCCAGAAATGTTCTGTGGGCCGCATGTTTCTGCACTCCGCCCTTTAATGTTCTTTTTAAACAGATGTGTTACTATAAACGCACAAGGGGATCTTTGGAATGAAAGCAGTTATCACAAATATCACAAACTTCAATAATTTCACATACTCAATGCTTTCTTAAACCGATAAATATGCATAAGAGCAGGTGTAAAGGAATTAATAAGGCACACAGCAACAAACAAATATTCAGACGCGCTGAACACCATTCAACAAAAGACGCATCAAACAGTTCAACTGAATGACGCGCTTAGCGCGGTATATTATAAAGGAATCAATTATCCCGAGCAACCTCACAATTCCCCCTTTTTTGTCCCAGTCCACAAAATTCAACTAAAAGAAAACTTCCAGGCTGGCTCAGGAGCGCGCTACAGTCTTTCCAACCAGGAAACAGTTAGTCCGCGAGAATAATCCTCTGTTCGGAATATAACGAAAAAAACAATCCACAACAAAAAAAGGAAAAAGTAGAGCGTTGATCCAGTGGTATACCACGCCAAAAAATACAAAAATGAAGCTGATCTCACCAGATCCGTAGATCGTCGGGCAATGTTAACCCACACAGTTGGAAAGTTTGGGTCCGGGCACGTCCTCTTGCCGGAGACGCGCACACGAGTAAACAGTCCAGGTGGTTGAATGATTTTCTGTCCTTCTCTCCCCCATTAAAGCCGTCTCTTAACGTATCGTTTGAAAATGCTATCAAACCATAAGGAACAAGCTTTAAATCTCTATAGCTGCAGCAAACAATACTGGCGCCATGTATTCAAAACACACCCCCTCCTTGCTGATTCTCTCCACCCCCCTAAGTAAGCTTGGGCGCACCTTGATAGGAATTAAGGGCGGCCGAGGCCTTAAAGAGACATCCCCCATTCTTACCAAAATACACAGTGGAAACTAAGTATATTACACAGGAATACATACGAGTATCATTCATCATACATAAACATTATATATAACCAATGTAATACGTTCTGAGCAACCATAAGAGTTACTGTTTCAAGGAACACTTAATTAATGTGACGGTGTCACACGGTTACATATGAAACCGAGACGATCCCTTTCATAGGGCACTCAACACTGCATCAGTAGTGCTATGGAAACAGTATACCACAGTACCATACTACAAAGTAGCTGCTAGTTCCAAGGAAGAACTTCTGAAACATAGGACTGAAACCACTCTCTGAGACTGCCTTTGCATATCAAGATGCATCAGATCAGATTGATGCTATGTGTATGTGAAGGAAGGAAAACAGTCACACCCAGAACTAAATTGTTCAGAACCACTTTAGGGGTTGGTCAACCAACAGAGTTAAAAACTCATGACACAAATGGGTTCTAGGCTGCTATAAAAAGTCTATAATTTGTCAATAGTAGTGGCTTAAGGAGTAAAACGCTTAGCAGACACTTTTGATGCAAAGCAACCAGAGTTTGAATCCGCCTTTTGCCCGAACTAGTTCCTCTCACTTTTTCCATCTCATATAAGATTGGAAAGGCATTTATTTTCAATAAATATGCAAAAAAATGTGTGAAAATTGGAACCTAATGGTTATTTGATAATAAAGGGTTTATCGGGTAGGGGTAGGTGTAGGTGTATAGAGGGCTTTAAAGCCTTCTTAATTTTTATTTCAAATAATAGTTCAATAAAGAACAACAGAATAAATAAAATCCGAAAACATAAGAAACGTGCACAGTAGCACTTCACACTAATGCCTAATACTGCCTGTGATATAGTGGGAGAACGTCTCGGTTACGCATGTAACCCTCGTTCCCTGAAGGAGGGAACGGACGTAGTTGACTTATTGGGATTACGCTTAGGGAGCCTGTCATCTTCTGAGTATTGTTAAAACGAGCCAGTGTACATTGGCGTGCGTGAACTGCATCACACGCTCCGCCCTGCAGCACGGGTATAAATACTGAAGTGGATGCACGCACCAGTTGTTTTTCACTGAGGAGCCGAGCGGAGCCTGGAGTCAGCGGTGGTCCAGCAATAAAAACAGTTTTCTTTAAAAACAGGATTTTTAATCATCTGACAGCTCCCTGCCTAGCTTCCCCCAAGGGAAGGTCTCCGAGTGCAGTAGCACCAGAGATAAGTCCCAAAAAGGTATAGAGGGCGCGGACTGAAGGCGAATTCAGTCTCCTTGCTCCCCTCAGGTACCCGACGATCAAGTCGTGCTTCCCTAAGGATTAGATCCACTGCATCATGATGTGCGTTAATATAAAGGCAACATACATTTTGAGGGTGGAGGGAGACAGCCCTCGCTCCGACCCATCTTGCAGCAAAGCAGCACAGAAGTGATCGAACACCTTCGGGGGTCTTCCCGTGAGAAGGACACCAACAACGAACAGGTTCCACTTCAGGTCGTAAGCAAGCCTCACTTTTTAGAGGGCGCTCTCACAGAAGTGATGGTATCTATATTCTTGAGGTAGATAGCTGAACCTCCGCATCGAGACCTGGAGTTCCCAAAGGTCTGGTGCGGGTGCCAACGGTGCCCCGTCCCTGAGATGTCTCAGAGGAATGGGTCAGGAAGGGGCTGTCGAGAGGAGCATAAGTTCGGGGGAACGAGGTCCAGTTGGGCCATTAATGGGCAACTAAGACGACCTGCTCCTTCTCCTTCCTGACTTAGCACAGTGTTGTGCAAGAAGGCTCACTGGGGATTTTTAACGCATTTTGCGTGCGGGTCCCCAAGGTCAGCTGTATGCCAGTGTCTCCGTGTTTCAGGGAGTAAACAACTGGCAAGGGGATGAGTTCGGAGAGGCAACAGATGTAACTGTGTGGCCCCGAAGTGATCCCAGAACAGCTGGAACATCTGGGGATGGAGTCTCCACTCTCCTCGGCTCCAGGTTGTCGTGAGGCCTCCTGGGCGGCACGATTGAGCAGGCCGGAACTTAAAGTGGAAGAAGCGACCTCAGAAGCTTCTGACTCCATAGGAGGTGGTGTGACATGCGAGGGAAGCGTATGAGCAACGGTCACTGTACTGAGCAGCGCAGGCTTGCTGAGCAGCGGCATCAAGCAAGGGAACTGCTAACAACTCGAGGCAACAGATCCAATGCATGGGAAATTCGCCCAGACCCCCGTTACTGCATGGCCGTTATACGTGGCCCCTCAACTGGTGTTTACCAGACACTTGTTCTAGGAGCGTTTGGCCTGGAGAATCAAAAGGTCTGAACACGGCTGAGAGTTTGTCAGCGGCCGGGTGTTGTTAACACAAGCGGGGTCTGAGTGTGTAGTGCAACTCTTACCAGTCTCTACATGGCAGCAGGGAGTGCGTGAGAAGGCTGGCGATACAAGAGGTAGCTGAGGGGTGCAAGGTTTTACAGGGTCGCACACCACCAGACTGGCCCTCTTGGGACCCAGGAACAGAGGAAACTGCTCTTTCTTTGAAGTGTGGGTACCGCTGGCTCCGCTGTATTTGGAGCCAGCGGCGGAACAGACACACACACACACAAACAAAGACTCCACCCGGCCCTCCACCGGGGGGAGGGAGTGGATAGATGACCAACTCTGAGAGTACCTTTCTCCATCCCTGAATGGCCTGGAGAGGGCTGGGCACCCCTACTGAGTCTGGCTCCATGCTGAGGCCTGGCTGGAGGCTGCTGCGGAGGCCCGGCGGGAGCAGGAGCAGCGGCAGGGCAACGCTCTCGGTGGCGAGCAGGCAGAGGAACTGGATGTGCCGGATGGCCTGTTGGGAACTGTTGGGGGCAGCCCGTTTCAGCATAGCTGATGTTTCTGGATCTGGCTTGGGCAACGTTACACTCCCAAAGGGAGATAACGCAGCCAAGTCATCATTTCCAGAGGTCAGCTCACCCCTCCTGATCGGCATCCTGTCCTCTGGAGGGGCCCGAATGAAACGGCTGGTCGGTCCATTACAGAGGGACCAGCACGCTCAACGGGGGGCTCCACCGGCTGCGATGTGATAGAGGAGTGAGGGGCCCACAGGGATTGGTTACCAGGCGGGGAAGCCTCACTATGATCCTCCGATCACCCATCCCCACACAGCGCCGTAGCGGGGCGTGGTAATGGGGACTCCACCTTTTGCATTAAGGCGAGTCTCGATCTCAACACCACATAGTCAATTCTCGCAATGAGAACATGAACTATCCACAAAAGCTGCTTCAACGTGCTGTATACATTTTTTTTGGGTAACCTACAACGGGTAGGTTTAGGCATAGATATCCATATAAGGCTAGATGTCTTAAGGCGGAGTCTCGAGCAGCCATCTTGTCACAGGGAAGCTTTCTGGCGAGCTCTGTGGTATCTGAAATAAGGTGAGTGATCAGCACGAACACAAATCCTCTTATCTTGCTGAAATCTTGACGGATTTACAAACGGTTTGGTTTCTTACAAACGTTATTAACGTGGCTATAATTCCGAATGATTGAACATGTATGTTATAATTATTCATATGTAAGCAGCGTCTTATCGGTAGAAAATTGAGCAAGTTATGGTTATTTAAAAGTATATGGACCATTAAAACACAATGTTACGAACGAGCGAGCTCCCTGTGGCAAGATGGCCGCCATGTGTGGATGTCGACCTCCATTGGCCAGCAGCGCGGACGAGACATCTAGCCTTTATAGGAAATCGCGCGAAGAACAACAGCAGCATCCCGAGGATGGACGAACATGAGAGAGATGGCATTGGAGTACCTGCAAAAAAAAGTAAAACTTTGTGCAAGTATCTTCACAAATGGGAGAGGGAGGCTTACCCGTACTTAACAAAGAGCAACATCGGGCAAAGTCATGCTTTTTGTAAAATTTGCTGCACAGATTTTAGTGTATCACACAGAGGGAAAAGTGATGGGCCCAAGAGGCACAAAAACATGCCCAGCCAATGACTGCATTTGTAACTACAAACGTTTCTGAGGCTGATCAAGTGACCAAAGCTGAGGTGAAAATGTCAATGCTTTGCGGCAAAAATAATGTGGCCTTAAGTTTTTGCGATGATTTCAACCGTAGTGTAGCAGACATGTTCCCTGACTCTGCCATCGCTCGGAAGTACTCGGCGGGAAAAACGAAAGCCACGCAACTCCTCAAAGGTAAGATATAGACTTCAAAAATGCGTTGCTTCAAAATGAATAGGACAATCTATCGAAACTTGATAATGATGTTCCCATGGTGTAGTTTAAAGTAACTGGACACTTTTGCTTAACAGGTGCCATAGCTGTGGAACTTGATGAGGACGTAGCAAGGTTATGTAAATCTCAGCCTTTTTCATTGTTGTGCGATGAATCAAACAACAGAAAAACCGACAAAGAATTTGTTATCCTTGCAAGAATTTATGATGAGTCCAATCTGGAGGTGACAACAAAGTTCCTTGAAATGCCCATATGCAATGTGGGTAATGCAGAAAACCTATTTGAAAAGCTGTCCGAAGCATTGAGGTGAGGGATCTGCAATGTGTTTATCTAGTTTGCATTTAATTATAACAACTAGAACATTTTTTATTTAAGTTTCATGTGATCACAGTTTACATAAAAGCTTTTGTCAAATAGTTTTTGTAATTATGGGCATGTTGTTTTGATTTCCCTTTTCCAATAGCATTCCATGGGAGAATGTCATTGCCTTCAACTCGATGCAATGCAAGTGTAATGAAAGGCAGACACAATTCAGTGATTAGTAGACTAAGAGGAAGTCAGCCTAATGTCCAGGACCTTGGCTGCATTTGCCACCTTGTCCAGCTTGCCACTGGTTGTGGCATTAAAGCAATCAAACTTCCAGTAGAGGACATTTTGTTTGGGATATACACTCACTTTGACAAAAGGTAAAATAAAAGCATGCACACACACACACACACACACACACACACACACACACACACACACACACACACACACACACACACACACACACACACATAACTTAAGCAATCTGAGACCACTTACTAAACTCAAAATCATTGTCTCCTTTCAGTGCAAAGAGATGTGAGCTCTACAAGGAGTTTGTAGAGTTCACAGACTCTGACAACCTGAAGCTGCTGAGGTACTGCAGTACTAGATGGCTCAGTCTGCTTGCATGCATTCAGATAGTACTGAACCAGTGGGATGCTCTACAGGTAGGATTGTAATGGTAAACTCTCAGCAGATATCTTAAAAATGTTTCCATAAAAAATTTTTATATATATTGCCACCCTATATCCCTAAATCTATAGGCATACTTTGACAGTCATGAGGAGGTGGAATGCCAAAGTTCATAATCTGGCAAACTATCTCTGTGATACAGTTATGAAAACATACTTTATGTTCCTGAGTGTTGCTCTTAAGCCTTTAGCTGAATTTAATATTGCCTTTCAGGTGGGTGTCATGACCTCTTGGGATAATGTCAGAATAACAGATTAATAATCACATACGATAATATGTATTATTTCATTTATTTTATTGTGGCTACATGTACTGTCTACAGTCAGAGGGAGTACAGATTCACAGGCTTGAAGATGAGATGTGCAGGCTGATCAGGCGGTTTTTGGGCTACCTAATACCAGCCAGGGCCATCTTGGATGTGCCTCTCAGGGAGGTGAACATCGGTTGAGAGGGACATCAGTTGGCAGTTGAAGATCTCTTCATTGGAGCAGAGACGAAGGCATTCATCAGAAATGCAGAGCTCCCCGTTTCATCCAAGAAAAAAATCTTTCAGTGAGTATATTACTCTGTAGTTTAATATAATTATGATCTAATCTTTTGACAGCCTGGGATAACTCTTACAGTGTGCCTGAAATGTTTCCTACTATCTAATGCATATTGTTGTTGTTTTTACTATTACCTTGTAGAACTGTGAGAACCTTCTATGAAGCAGTTCTGAGAAAGATGTTCAGCTGCTTTCCACTTGACTCCCAACTCCTGAAGGACCTGAGAGTGCTGGACCCTGCAACTCGGCTTCACATCACTCCAGGGACAGGTAGAGATTAGGGACAGTTTACAATTAACTTGTTGTGAGGTATTGCGCAGTTTACATAAATCAGCAATGTTCAGTTAGCAACATTATTTATTTTATTTTACAGGAACAAGGCTAGTAGCCCTGTTCCCTCAGTTAAGCTTGAATGAGGATAGGCTGAGAGAGGAACTCATTGACTACCAGGTGACAGATAGCAAGCATCTCCCCCAAGAAGACAGAATTGACCGAGTCGCGCTTTGGGGAGGGGAGGGTCTTTGGGGCGGCCCTGAAAATTTCCCTTATTTTCAAATCTCAATCTTGACAGGTATGAACACATGATACAACTATTGTGACCGTCCATTTGGGGGGACAGGAAGCGATCGCATCCAGAAACGCATAGGTGGAATGGCATCTTGAAAAAGATGCAAACGCACCCGTGTTGCTCTTTTAGGAAATGGGACCCATCACCAGTGCCGGAGCACACAGGGGAATGACCGCGGCAACACTAAACAGTGAACAAACAGTGAAACACTCACTTTTCCGCCCTCTAACCAGCCCTCAACAAACACAGAAATTTGATGCTGTTAAAACAGCAGTTAAGAGCTCAAAGCTCGCGATCACCGCTACACTGGCGCTGTAGAACCACGAGCACTGGGAGAGTCTTCCAAGAAGAACACCGACACACTCGCTCGTTGTAAACAACAGCACTCTTCAGAGACATCGACACAGATCGGCTCTGAAGCGAAAGACAACTGGTGCGTGCATCCACTTCCGTATTTATACCCGCGCTGCGGGGCGGAGCGTGTGATGCAATTCACGCACGCCAATGTACCGTCCATTTGGGGGGACAGGAAGCGATCGCATCCAGAAACGCATAGGTGGAATGGCATCTTGAAAAAGATGCAAACGCACCCGTGTTGCTCTTTCAGGAAATGGGACCCATCACCAGTGCCG
>FLSR01000672.1:11014-39490 GCA_900092035.1 Leuciscus waleckii
TTATATTAAGGATTGCCTGACAACACTGGCAATTCTTAATAAAAAATAAATAAATAATATATAATAATAATATAAATCAGAATATTTTTTTCAATCGCATGTGTAATTTTTGAAGATAAGAATAACTATAATAACGGAGATAAGCAATAACTGCACATCTGTATCTGGAATCTCCTGGGAAATAAATAAAAACAAACCAAATAAATGAACAAGCATAAATACAGGAATATTGTAAACATCATATTCAGTATTATGAATGTAGTTCGGTAGATATATTGCTGCTATTGTAACAAATCTAATTTCCTGAGAAGGATTAATAAAGTATATATCTATCCATCTATTATTGCTGTAACTCGATTATAGAGCTTACACGAGCTGGATGTGCATGTAATCACAATTAAGTGAAGCGGTTTCATTATCGTCTTAAAAAGAAGCTGTAAATAAGCGGTGACAGTCACATGGACACATGGACAGTGGCAATATTCTAAAAAAAAAAAAAGCCAAAGTTACTGGAAATAGAGCCGGAAAATCTGTTGCTGAGATGCTATAAAGGAGCGTTTCTCTGCTGGTGCATTCTGGGAAAACATGAGACACACGGTTGTCAGAAATGATAAGTGAGTGAATTATTCTCAGAAACTGCACTGATAGAGAAACACCACCAGTAACTGTTCTGAGAAGAGGAGAGGAGGAACATATTAAATATTCAATCACATTATATCCATAAACGCTTTACAAAGTCTCATAAACACTCAAACGGCCACTTGACCAGCAGGGGGCGCCGTCATCATCACTGTGTGGATTCTGTTCAAATTATTATTATTATTTGTTTATTTTTTTTAAATCTGTAAAATTGTGTTGAATATTGTGGAATAATGTGATTCAAATATAATGTGAAATAAATCAAATAAATCCTTTTAAATGTTGAGAGGGACATCTGGAGGCGAGTGAGAATCATTGCGTAATATAAAGTCGCGCGTAGAAGACAGTTACTCGAAAAACAAAACAAACATGAGTTTAAAATCACAACCAAGTAGATCAATGGAAAGAAAGCAAAAGAAGGACAGAGAAGCAAGAGAAGCTCAATTACTACAAAAGCTACAAACAATCTCCAGCTTTTATAAATGCAACAACGTTTCTGCCGCTTCAGGTGACGATGGTGCTAGCACAGCTAGCCGTGATAGCAGTGACGCTGAGATTACTACACAGCCACCGGCAAAATGCTGAAAGCCTTCGGTTTTCCGGTGTGTGTGTGTGTGTGTGTGTGTGTTCCCTGAAGCCGTTCCTCAGCCTGTCAGTCGGCAGCTGTGAAGGAGAACATTAGTTTTCTCTCATTGCAAGAGTAAAAATAAATGTATATATATCGATATGCATATCGCAACAGCTTGCAATAACGGGGGTCATGAGCAAAAGATGAAGAGAGAATCACTCACTCTTGGCTGAATAACTGTTTTAGCTTTAATAAGAATCAGGATTTTTGATTATTGAGTTTGTGTTGTGAAATAACCCTAATGTAGGATAACCTGAACCCATGAACCCTGAACCCTGAAACCACTCATGTTAAAATAACACTTCTGATGCGACAGTAAAACACTAATGTTCACTTCCAGAAGCTGTAGGGATGTTTTCTCGTCACAAAAAGAATGTGAAACACATGTAGGTTATAAAAAAAATGTTTAAAATAATAATTTCTTTAAATTTTAAAGATAATTTAAGTTTATTTTACACACTTTAAGCATTATCGTATCGCATATCGAATATCACATTATTTAATGAGTTATCCCATTTTTCTTCAATATGGTGCAGCCCTAGTGCAAACGGGTCGAGGACGTCTCAGTGCACGGCCTTTAACGGCCACTGAATGCGCTCTTGTGAGGGAACTGGATAGTGATGATGTTGAGGAAAGAGAAAGACTGCTCAGCTACGCTAAAGCTAAAGCTAAAGCTAAAGCTACTCTTCTGTTCTGTTCTGAGCTGAAAGGTGAACGAGTCACACATGAACTGCTAAATGTAGAAATGTAAATTATTGATGTGATTTTGTCCTGTGATGTGATTTGGAGGTCAGGAGCTGTTGCAGATGTTGAGATATTAATAAACCCGTGTGTGGAAGTACAGAATATTGTGTGCATTCTCTCCCCGCGTATTAATGCCTAGTTAACCCTGTATTATATTTCAGATTATTAGATAATCATCCAAACTATCACATAAAACAAATGGAAAAAATTATACAATGATGAAATATGTGAAACCAGTTTTTATTAAAAAGTATGTAATATATTTAAATAAATTATAATGATTATTATTACATAAAAATATATATAATTTATTATGTGTATATATACACAAATAGATAAAAATAAAAACTATTTTATAATTATCAGTACTAGTAGTAGTAGCAGCATTACTTAATACAGTAATAATAATAAAGGATATTTATATTTGTAAAAAAAGATGTATTATTATTAATAAATACATATTATATACATACACACACAAGGCTCGAAATTGCGACCATTTTGGTCGCATATGCTCCTGAAATTTAATCTGTGTGACCTAAACACATATTTGGGAGCATGTGTGCGAGTGCAGATAACAGCTGTGGTGCGACCGGTTTCATCTCTCAACAAAACGTTTGCAAATGACTTCACAGAGTGTCCCTTATGTGCGCTGATACGCAATGGCCGGACCACATTCTATTCCAACGTTATATAATCAATCCAGGGGTTTTGTAGGCTAGAGTGACGTAGGCTAGAGTGACGAAGGCTAGAGTGACGTAGAGTGATGTAGACTATAGTGACGTAGACTAGAGTGACGTAGGCTAGAGTGACGAAGGCTAGAGTGACGTAGAGTGATGTAGACTATAGTGACGTAGACTAGAGTGACGTAGGCTAGAGTGACGAAGGCTAGAGTGACGTAGAGTGATGTAGACTATAGTGACGTAGACTAGAGTGACGTAGGCTAGAGTGACGAAGGCTAGAGTGACGTAGAGTGATGTAGACTATAGTGACGTAGACTAGAGTGACGTAGGCTAGAGTGACGAAGGCTAGAGTGACGTAGAGTGATGTAGACTATAGTGACGTAGACTAGAGTGACGTAGGCTAGAGTGACGAAGGCTAGAGTGACGTAGAGTGATGTAGACTATAGTGACGTAGACTAGAGTGACGTAGGCTAGAGTGACGAAGGCTAGAGTGACGTAGAGTGATGTAGACTATAGTGACGTAGACTAGAGTGACGTAGGCTAGAGTGACGAAGGCTAGAGTGACGTAGAGTGATGTAGACTATAGTGACGTAGACTAGAGTGACGTAGGCTAGAGTGACGAAGGCTAGAGTGACGTAGAGTGATGTAGACTATAGTGACGTAGACTAGAGTGACGTAGGCTAGAGTGACGAAGGCTAGAGTGACGTAGAGTGATGTAGACTATAGTGACGTAGACTAGAGTGACGTAGGCTAGAGTGACGAAGGCTAGAGTGACGTAGAGTGATGTAGACTATAGTGAGTCGGTTATGTCTAAAGTGAAAGCAAACTTGAGAAAATTGAGAGAAAAACTGCTTGTCAAATGCGTGTATATTAGACGCGTCACACGCAGCTCTTAAAGAGACAGTAGTAATAGTAAACACGCTGCCGCTTGTCCTTAAAGGGATAGTTCACCCAAAAATAAAAAAATCTCATTATTTACGCACTCTAATGTTGTTCCAAACCTGTATTAATTTCCTTCTAATATTTTTCTAATATTAATATTTTGAAGAATGTGGCTATCCAAACAGTAGCTGGTCCCCATTGACTTCCATATGAGAAAGATATGCTATGGAAGTCACTGGGGTACATCAACTGTTTGGTTACCCACATTCTTCCAAATACCTTTTATTTTCAACAGAGGAAAGAAACTTATTCGAGTTTAAAACAACTTGAGAGAGTAAATTATGACAATTAGAATTTTTAGGAGACTATCCCTTCAATGTTAATAAAACAACAAAATGCAAAGAGAAAATCACTCACTGCTCTTGACTGATAACTTTTAATAGTAGCTTTAATAAGTATCAGTGTATAATTTATACAGTGAAGTCTATGTTTTGTTTTATTTTCATATTTGTTCATTTAATAACTTTCTTCAATGCTACTGTTAAATACACCTACTGTAGCTGAAAACATAAAGCACTGTTTATTTAATTTGTATATTAAGTTGTGTATGTGTAATGTGTATCTTTGATCTTAATATTTAAAAACAAAGAAAATAATGACAAATATTTTTATCTTCGCCCCTGTCTGCCATTCTTTTTTATTTTATATTTTGTTACCTAAGGCTTTGTTTTTGAAATATGGACATTAGTTTGGCTGTAATGCTCAGTCATAAAATAGTAAAACCAACATAAAAAAGAATCGTGATAAAATCGTGAATCGTGATTTTCCTGAAAAAAATCGTGATAGATATTGTTGCCGTATCACCCACCCCTAGTTCGGAGATGTTTTTTCTCCTGAATTACCACGGAGTGTGTGAATTGTGCTAAAAAATAAACTGCCGGGATAATCACACAGCGCGTGCCGTAGGCTACACGTCCACTAATGAGTCGTCCGATTCACCAACTAATGACTCATTTGAACCGATTCACTTTAATGAATGATTAAAACAACTGATCTGTCCCACACTGAACTCACCAGACGTCTGAAGCGGTGTATAACAGATCGGTAACACTTCACAATAATGTTCCATTTATTAAATTCTAGTTAACTACATTAGTTAACATCATTAGTTAACATGTACCATTAATAAACTGCACTTTGTTAATTTGTTAACCACTGTTCATGTTAATTTCAACATTTAGGCTACAATAGCCTACATTACTGAAATATATATATTTTTTTTTGTTAACATCGTTAATGCACTGTGAAGTAACATGAACGAACAATGAATGAACAGCTGTATTTTTAATAACTAAGATTAACAAAGATTATACCATGGTCTGGGTGAATACTCGATTCTGATTGGCTGCAGGGTGTCCATTAAAAAGTGATAGAGGACACCTAGTAAAGGAGTTCTGGTGAAACTGACCGTTTACCGTTCGAAATTAATAAATAAATGCGTTGGCTACATCAGCTGTGAGTAACCATAGCAACAGGCAGTCAAAGTATCTATACGGACTATAAATCGAGCGGACTATAAATATCTCCGGTGGCTAAATAAACCGTCAGGCGTAACCAGGGAAACCAAGTTATTGTTTGTAAAAACTTTCGATTTCGATTGTAAAACTAATTAAAATATAAACTAATGTTTTAAAAATGTGTTATTTAAACTGAAGGGTTCTACGAGCTGAGCGGACTATAAACATCTCCGGTTGCTAAATAAACCGTCAGGCGTAACCAGGGAAACCAAGTTATTGTTTGTAAAAACTTTAGATTTCGATTGTAAAACTAATTAAAATATAAACTAATGTTTTAAAAATTTGTTATTTGGCAAGTGCTCCTCCCGACGAGGAGTCCATTGTCAGGTATTAATGGATTTCGGCTTCCGCTGCGCGTCGGACGGTTCACGCCTCGCCGTCGTCCATTAATACCTGACAATAGACTCCTCGTCGGGCATTAACCCTTACTTAATACAGCATATTAATAGCAATAGAGTGCCAAGTGCCAAGCAAAAAATGCAGGGACAGGTGTGAGGCAAACAAAGGTTCATCAGGTTCGATTATTAGGCTTTTAATCGGCAGGGTCGTTCCGCTCTATTGGCAGAGCTAATTATACGTGAGATATAACACCGCATACACCATCGCCAAGAGCTTGCCTTCACTACATTTAAAGCTATGTTGCAGCTCATGGAGAAAGAAGGGAGTTGTGATTAACATGACGTATGAAAATGACTAATCATGTGCCAGTATCATCGGGGTGAGATGATATAGAGCTGGAAGACCACATTTCAAATCTTGGCCACAGGATGTGTAAAGCCCCAGTCAAATGAAATCTGTTTGATCATATATCATTTGTAGTTGTGGTGCTCCTTCATTTTTGAAGGTGCTACCAAGTAAAAAAGTAAATTTCGAGCCCTGATATATATATACAATTGTTCTTTTTATTATATTATCACTTTCTTCAATAATAATAAACCAATAAACCAGACATTTATATTTGTCAAAATATGTATTATTAACAATAAATCTGATTTTTATTTTATTTTTTTTTATAATTATTTGTATGTGTCTAAAGAACTAATTTAAATGATTTCATGAGAAGCCTTTAGATGAAAATGTTTTATGGTCATGAGAATCATAACAGCAGTGTGTTAGACTGACATACCGTAGTATTACCACAGTACAGTCTCAGTGCTTCTGTGAGCGTGTAGAACAAAGATAAAGCTGTAATGTGCAGGAAACAGGACCGACTCAAGGACGGTCTCAGAATAGAGCATTGTGACCTTATGACCTTTCACCCCTAGCTGACCTCTATCAGAACTCAAAACAGGATAGCTCAAAATGACGACTACAAACACGACTACACCAGCGCTGCATTATTCACAAGACTAAAAGGAAAAAGACATTAGAAAGCTGTTCTAGTTTCACAACCATAAACACTGAGAAGACTGGCTGTAATCACAGGCCAAACCCTGCAGTCTGACTGAACTCACACTGTCCTACACCATCACAGGCCAAACCCTGCAGTCTGACTGAACTCACACTGTCCTACACCATCACAGGCCAAACCCTGCAGTCTGACTGAACTCACACTGTCCTACACCATCACAGACCAAACCCTGCAGTCTGACTGAACTCACACTGTCCTACACCATCACAGACCAAACCCTGCAGTCTGACTGAACTCAAACTGTCCCACACCATCACAGGCCAAACCCTGCAGTCTGACTGAACTCAAACTGTCCCACACCATCACAGGCCAAACCCTGCAGTCTGACTGAACTCAAACTGTCCCACACCATCACAGGCCAAACCCTGCAGTCTGACTGAACTCAAACTGTCCCACACCATCACAGGCCAAACCCTGCAGTCTGACTGAACTCAAACTGTCCCACACCATCACAGGCCAAACCCTGCAGTCTGACTGAACTCACACTGTCCTACACCATCACAGACCAAACCCTGCAGTCTGACTGAACTCAAACTGTCCCACACCATCACAGGCCAAACCCTGCAGTCTGACTGAACTCAAACTGTCCCACACCATCACAGGCCAAACCCTGCAGTCTGACTGAACTCAAACTGTCCCACACCATCACAGGCCAAACCCTGCAGTCTGACTGAACTCAAACTGTCCCACACCATCACAGGCCAAACCCTGCAGTCTGACTGAACTCAAACTGTCCCACACCATCACAGGCCAAACCCTGCAGTCTGACTGAACTCACACTGTCCTACACCATCACAGGCCAAACCCTGCAGTCTGACTGAACTCACACGTGAAGAAATCCAGAATACACACTCCACTGAATGAACAGGAAACGCTCACAAAGCGAGGAGATGGACTTCCTGTACAGAACCTTCTGTCAGATCACATCTTCTGTTCAACAACCAGTTCTGACAGAGAAGGAATCATACACACACACACCACTCCAAAAAGTCAGGAGAAAATGACTCGTTAAAAGAACCGACCAATAAATGACTCACCGAGTCACGAGTCATTGTTTTGAATCAGTTCGAGCGGTTCTTCAGTCACTGAATCACTTACACGAACGAGTCATTATTTTGATCATGTGTGAATTAAAACTGTTACGCTCACGTTACTTAAATAATAAGTGGTCATATTAAAATGATACTTTAAAAACACACACACATTAAAATATGTAAACAAAACCTATGGAAGCGGTTTCCGCCACAGAATGATAAATAAAAAAGGTAATTGCGACTTTATCTCATAATTCTGACTTTTTTTCTCACAATTGCAAATAAAAAAGTCAGAATTGTGAGATGTAAACTCGCAATTGTGAGATAAAAGTCCCAATTATCTTTTTAAATGTTTTATCTATAAATTGCATTGCTGAGAAAGAAACACATCAGATTAGTCGCACTTGTGTTTTTATCATTTTATTATTACATTCAGAAATAATGTAAAATACTGCTAAATAAAACGACACATTTACACACTAAACATGTATTTTAGTTCCCCTGAAACCAAAATAAATTCTTTAAATTTAACGGTACTGAGAACACAACAGAAATTAATAATTCAAGTATAAAATAAACAAATTATAGTGACATTCATTATAAACGCCAAGCCTAAACTAATTTATTTAAAGAATAATACAAATACACTGTGCAAACGTTTGCATTATGTTATATAAGGGTGTGCATTAAAAAAAAAAAGGAGGGGTGGGGGTTTAAATTAAATTTTGTTTATTTAATTTGTAGTGTTGGTGTTTAGAATGAATATTGTTTATATGAATCGTATAAATTAAGGATTTACAGTGTTTGTACATGTTTCTGAAACATTTTCTGAATGTAAATTAATTGAAACTCTCTCTCTCTCTCTCTCTCTCTTCTCTCTCTCTCTCTCAATAATGCACTTTTTAACACAGAGCAACTTATTTTAAGTTTCAGACAATTAAAAAACGACATGTATTCTTGTATTTAAGTCTAACTGGAAACGGAAGCAGAATTGATGAATTCCTCACAATCCCACCAAGTCTCTCTCTCTCTCTCTCTCTCTCTCTCTCTCTCTCTCTCTCTCTCTCTCTCTCTCTCTCCTCTCTCACTCTCACACACTCGCTCTCTCACTCTCACACACTCGCTCTCTCACTCTCACACACTCGCTCTCTCACTCTCACACACTCGCTCTCTCACTCTCACACACTCGCTCTCTCACTCTCACACACTCGCTCTCTCACTCTCACACACTCGCTCTCTCACTCTCACACACTCGCTCTCTCACTCTCACACACTCGCTCTCTCACTCTCACACACTCGCTCTCTCACTCTCACACACTCGCTCTCTCACTCTCACACACTCGCTCTCTCACTCTCACACACTCGCTCTCTCACTCTCACACACTCGCTCTCTCACTCTCACACACTCGCTCTCTCACTCTCACACACTCGCTCTCTCACTCTCACACACTCGCTCTCTCACTCTCACACACTCGCTCTCTCACTCTCACACACTCGCTCTCTCACTCTCACACACTCGCTCTCTCACTCTCACACACTCGCTCTCTCACTCTCACACACTCGCTCTCTCACTCTCACACACTCGCTCTCTCACTCTCACACACTCGCTCTCTCACTCTCACACACTCGCTCTCTCACTCTCACACACTCGCTCTCTCACTCTCACACACTCGCTCTCTCACTCTCACACACTCGCTCTCTCACTCTCACACACTCGCTCTCTCACTCTCACACACTCGCTCTCTCACTCTCACACACTCGCTCTCTCACTCTCACACACTCGCTCTCTCACTCTCACACACTCGCTCTCTCACTCTCACACACTCGCTCTCTCACTCTCACACACTCGCACACTCGCTCACTCTCACTCACTCTCTCACTCTCACACACTCGCTCACTCTCACACACTCGCTCACTCTCACACACTCGCTCACTCTCACACACTCGCTCACTCGCTCACTCTCACAAATTCTTAGAAATTTCCAAATTTTACAAGAACTACAGCAAAACCACTTTTTTCAATAATCATTGAATACATCATCAATACATCATCTGGTCTTCGAAACGGACTGAATGACATATTTACCACAGTAAGAGCTTCACTGTAAACAGCATTTGCTTTAAAATGCCATTTGCATTTACAGCATCCATGTTTGATTGGAGCGCAGAAAAATGGAGCGCAACTGGAAGAAAACAAAACTAGAGGTATTTCGCATTTCATGGAGAGGACGAGGCCGAGGGCCGTGAAAAAGCGGCACGAGGCCGCTGGCGTGATTACGCTGATGAGCGACACCTGCGAGACGCACCGGTCTCGTATCTCTCACGGAGGAGCGAAAGCATAAAGGAGGAGCAACGACAGTGAGGAGCGAGAGAGGAACAGGCCTGTGTTTTATTTGATGTTTTGTTTCTGTTTATTGTGACAGCAGTCGTCCGTGAGGGGACTCTGTCTTTTACTTTCGTTTTGTATTTGTTTTATTTTTATCATTAAAAGTCTTTAAATGTTCGCCGGTTCCCGCCTCCTTCCCGTAACAACATACCTCGTTACACTATGCAACCGTCTACTACAGCATCACATCAGGCAGTGCCTGAAATTCAATTCATTCATTGCTATAGGAGAGGAAGAATTCGCTAAACTCGTTAAATCACTAAACCAACAACATGTATGTTAAACCCTATACCGACTAAGCTACTGAAAGAGATGCTTCCAGAGGTCACAGATCCTCTTCTTAATATCATTAATTCCTGACTTGGTCGTACAGAATTAGTCAATTACAGGCCAATCTCGAATCTACCTTTTCTGTCAAAGATACTAGAAAAGGCGGTTTCCTCACAACTGTGTTCCTTTCTAGAAAGAAATAATATCTGTGAGGATTTCCAGTCAGGATTTAGACCGTACCATAGTACCGAGACAGCTCTCATTAGAGTCACACATGATTTGCTCTTAATATCCGATCGTGGTTGTGTCTCTCTATTAGTGTTACTCGATCTTAGTGCTGCATTTGATACCATTGACCACAACATTCTTTTAAATACTCAAATGATGTTGGCATTAGTGGAATTGCATTAGCATGGTTTAAATCATACTTATCTGACCGTTATCAGTTTGTAGCAGTAAATTAAGAGATGTCTCATCGTTCACAAGTTCAGTATGGCGGACCACAAGGCTCAGTACTAGGACCGCTGCTGTTCACTCTGTACATGCTACCATTAGGAGATATCATTAGGAAACATGGAATTAGTTTTCACTGTTATGCTGATGATACTCAGCTGTATATTTCTTCAAAACCTAACGAAACTGATCAATTCACAAAATTAACGGAATGCATAGCAGATAAAAAAAAATGGATGACTCGTAATTTCCTACTTCTAAATTCTGAAAAAACAGAGTGTCTAATTATTGGACAAAAAACTTCCGCACGTAATAACCTAGAATACTGTCTAACACTCGATGGCTGCTCTGTTAAGTCTTCGTCGTCGGTTAGGAACCTGGGTGTGCTATTTGATACCAATCTTTCATTTGAAAGTCACGTGTCTAGTATCTGTAAAACTGCATTTTTCCATCTTAAAAATAGATCTAAATTACGCAATATGCTCTCATTGACAAATGCGGAACAATTCGAGAGTAACACACACTCTTCTGCAGCAGGACTGGAGTGAGTGATCTGAACGAGAGTGACACACACTCTTCTGCAGCAAATAGGCTTAGTTGTCTATATACAACATGTCTCTTTTCATTTGTTTTTGGGGTAAAATCCAGTATGTCCTTGATGGGCTACTCCTCCTCCACTGCTTGTCCTGCGTGGGATTGTGGGAATGCTGGAGTCTGATTCACAATCATGCCCTTAATAAACTATATCAGGAGTGCTGTGTGAAGCCTGAGAGGAGTCGTGTCATACCTGTGTGTGTTTGAGAGGGGTGTTGTGGCCCATGAGCCGTCAGCCTGACCCAACTCCCCACACACCCAATCCGGCAGCACTGCCGATCTCTGATCCCGATCCGAGCTTCCCAACAGCGGCTCGTCAAAATAGATGGACTAAAAACAGGGACACAAAGCTTTAACATCACCACTGATTCCAGCTCTCAATACTGATTCACGGTCGCCTTAAAGGGATAGTTCACACAAAAATGAAAATTAGCCCATGATTTACTCACCCTGAAATCATCATAGGTGTATATGACTAGGCCTGTCGCGATAATTAAATAACTGTCTGATCGCGATTAATCTGATCTAACTGCGATTGTTTCAGACAACCGCGATTTACTGCGCTCTTTTATAGCCTACAGCACAACGAGGAGTCATGGACCAAAAGAAATAGACAATAACTAATTAAGTTGTCCAGCAATGTATTCAAAGTCATCTGAAGCCATTCCATAGTTTAATGTGAGGGACAGAAGTCTATTTACATAATTAAATTAAGGTTCACGGAAACTCGTCTTCTCTCCTCTGGAACTGTCAATCATTCTCCATTCAGTATTCAAACAGCGCACGCGCCTAGTCCGGTTCGTTTATATACTGTCTATGTTTATATAGGCTACTGTCTATGGTTCGTCCACACACATCGGAAGGACTATGCATCAAACGCTCAATAACTGGAATTTAAAACTGTGAAGAAACAAATGATCAATAAACTGTTGGACGATATACACTAGGATTTGTGCGCTCGACATTTCTTCGCTTTGTGCCGTGAACTTTTAAATGCGCACTTGTGCAGCGCTGCACACTGTGACTCCGTGTTATAAATATATACACTTCTGAATTCTTTACATTCACATATAAATATAAAATTGTTAAATGTATGAATACCTGAATGAATTTTATAAGATTACTAATAGTCATTTGTTTTTATTAACATGTTTAGATTTTATAAAATTACTGTGCAGATTTTTTCAAGAATTGCTTTTTGCTGCTGATTTATACTCACTAAGTTTAATAAATAAATAAAAATTAATTGCTATTGAATACATTAATATTTAAAGCTGTTAATTGTAATCTTACACTGCAAAATGATAACTTACAAAGGATTAAATTCATCACAATTATTTAATGAATGAAGCTCACAAAAAAATATATGACAAAGCCCTAAAACAGACAATTAATGGGCATAATCGTGTATGACAAAGCCCTAAAACTGCAATTAATCGGCATAACCGCAATTATTTTTTAGACAATTAATCGTCAGTCAAATTTCATAATCCTGACAGACCTATATATGACATTCTTCTTTCAGATGAATACAATCAGAGTTATATTAAATAATATCCTGGCTCTTCCAATCTTTATAATGGCAGTGAATGGCTGTTTCTGTTTTGAAGTTCATAAAAGTGAATCCATCCATATTAAACTGTCTCTATCCTTCATAAAAGTGCATCTATCCATGATAAAAGTGCATCTATCCATCATAAAAGTGCATCTATCCATCATAAAAGTGCATCTATCCATCATAAAAGTGCATCTATCCATCATAAAAGTGCATCTATCCATCATAAAAGTGCATCTATCCATCATAAAAGTGCATCTATCATCATAAAAGTGCATCTACTCATCATAAAAGTCCATCTATCCATCATAAAAGTGCATCTATCATCATAAAAGTGCATCTACTCATCATAAAAGTCCATCTATCCATCATAAAAGTGCATCTATCATCATAAAAGTACATCTATTCCATCATAAAAGTGCATCTATCCATCATAAAAGTGCATCTATCATCATAAAAGTGCATCTACTCATCATAAAAGTCCATCTATCCATCATAAAAGTGCATCTATCATCATAAAAGTGCATCTACTCATCATAATCAAAGCTGAATTTTCAGCATCATTACTCCAGTCTTCAGTGTCACATGATCCTTCAGAAATCATTCTATTATGATGATTTGATGCTCAAGAAACATTAATTATTATTATCAATGTTGAAAAAAGTTTTGTTTTTTTTAGATTCTTTGATGAATATAAAGTTCAAAAGAACAGCATTTATTTGAAATAGAAAGCTTTTGTAACATTAAACACTAACGTTCAAATGTTTGGGGTCAGTAAGATTTTTTTTCTTTGGAAAGAAATGAAAGAAATGAATACTTTTATTCGGCAGGATACATTAAATTGATCAAAAGTGTCAGTAAAGACATTTATAATGTTACAAAAGATTCTATTTTCAAATAAATGCTGTTCTTTTGAACTTTATATTCATCAAAGAATCCTATAATCCTACAAATAAATCCTGTATTGAAATGACAGGTCACACACACACACACACACTTTAAACACGTAGTGTATTCTCACCTGTCTTGTGTGTCAGTTTCAGCACATATGGTTTCATATCCACCAGATAATGATCAAACTCTGAGTCCAGAATCCCAAAGGATTGATCCTGATCACTCATGTTGCTCCTGAACACAACAAAATATCATTTTATATTTTGTATACTTTAATATATACTTCAGCAAATATAATGCAGTATTACTGATGCATATTAATAATCACAGCTGACAGACGTCATGATTTGTCAGCCTACAGAAAACAAGTCAAGTGACAAGCTTTTAAAATTATTATGAATATTATTATGAATACATAATTAGTAATCTTCATGTAATGTAGTTAGTGTACATAGTTTATATAAGCTCACCAGTTCGCAAAACTCATTCACAAATATTGAGAAGCGCTACTTCTGTCTTTAACATGTAAACACAAGTGTTTGTCTAAGGTAAGTACTCGCTGAGCACTACATCATTATGAATGATAATCATATTAATATTCCGTGTGGTGTTGTCTGTAGATGTGAGTGTGTGCTGTCCTCCACTTGTTGCTAGTTTACGCTCCCAAACGGTTTCAAACTGATAGACTGTGAAGTCATATATATCACACTCGTCTTTCAAAATTCAAAATAAAAGTCTCTCCTCCACATCAGAGTTGTGCTCGTTATGTTGTTTAAATTATGTGTTTCCCCCATTCATTTCGTGTAGGCCTACTGTTTTTTGTGTGTTATTTGAACTGATTAATGAGCTTTGTTTTATGTGATTTTTTTGTTTTTTTGTTTTTGCTTTCATTGTAAGTTGGGATGCAAATACTCGGAACAAACTCGGTTATTTGTTGTTAAGCGCACATTATACAACTTTCACGAATATGTGAATCAGAACTAGCTGTTGTAATGCTGACAATTTTTCTACACACTTTTTAAACACAATTGCCACATGCTTAGCATCAGCTTGCACGTTACATCTTTAAAACTTAGCAATGCCACTCACATTAAGTGAATTTTATTTAGCTGTTGTTTCTATGTTGCCTTTATGTTTTATATTATATGATAAAAAAAAATGCATTTATTACTATTAATATGAAGACTTTTACTCTCAATAACGACGGAAAGGAGCTCATTGTTTGTGGCTTCATTCCGGTTCTCGCGAGACGCGTTTCCGTTTCCTAGCAACCAAACATCGCTTGTCACAGGTTTCCTCAATCGCTTTGCCTCAGTTCTCGAATGAGAATTTTTTTCTTTCATCGATGAGAGCCTGATTAGTGGCAGGTTCGGGTGATGGAGAATTGATTGCTCAATACTGAAGCCAGTTTCTTCATCGAGTCTGCATTAGCAACATGAGTCCTGGTCACACAGTTCCTCTCTCCTCCAGAACTCACTCACACAACACTTCATATCTGTCTCATTCCACCAGTCACTCTGTCCGGCAACACATTCAGAAAACATGCATTTCATTCATAACTCACTGACCTACAAAACACTAACAACAGGAGCATTACTTACATGATGAACTTTTCTTTTTAAGTTTGAATGACTTGTTTCACATAAATATTAATTATATGATAAGAATAAGATCTTTTCATTTTACTATAGAAATGCAGAAATGTTTTTTTTCTATATATTATTTACATATAGTTTCTATCTATCTATCTATCTATCTATCTATCTATCTATCTATCTGTCTGTCTGTCTGTCTGTCTGTGTCTATCTATCTATCTATCTATCTATCTATCTTGAGCATCACCTCCACGTCACATGACCTCCACTCACGGTGAGAGGCATTCTGGGTAAAGTGCTGTTTAACACGGAGTAAATCAGGATAAAATTATGCCTGGCTCCAGTTTCTAGGTGTGAAACTGATCTATTTCAGTCTGGAGATCCTCCTACACATCAGACACCGAGAGCATCGAGATCCACAGTGTGTGTGTGTGTGTGTAATCGCACAGAGGCATTCTGGGTAATGGATCACAGCACACAGACACTCATCACCATACATGGGAAACTGATGGAGCTCTGAGAGATTCCTGTCATGATCCCACAGACTTCCCATGAGCGAAGAAAGCCAGAACTCACACACACACACACAGGATCCGGTCTGCTCCCGTATGGATGCATATTATTTCTTCCCTCCCACCATCAGGTGCTTCTGGGACAATCGAGTCTCTCGCACATCCAGGAAGAAGACACACCGTTTTAACTCTAATGAATCGAACAGAAACACAGCTTTGATTCGACTGAAGACTCCTGGACACTACAGAACACTTCCGCTTCAGTGCCATCATGACAAAGTCCTCATATTTCGAGAAAAATTAATTACAAGAATAAAGTAATAAAAATTTAATAAAAAAAGAGAATAAAGTCGGGATTTTTTGAGAAAAGCCAAAATAATAGAAATAAAGTTTTTTAAAAAATCTAAGATATAAATGTGTGTATAAAGAATAAAGTGTGTGTGTGTGTGTGTGTGTGTGTGAGCGTGAGCGAGTGTGTGCCTGTGCGTGTTTGTGTGTGCAAAGTTATAATATTTGTCAAAATTACAAGAAAAAAAAGATACAACATCTGAGAAAAATTAAATTAAATTGTAGCAATATGAGATTAAAATCAAAATATTTTGAGTAAAAAGTAAAACATTTGAGAATAAAGTTTTTTTTTTTAAATCTAGATCAAAAGTTGCAATTTTTTGAGAAAAGATTTTTTTGTTGTTGAGAAAAGCCAAACTAATAAGAATAAAGTCATCGTAATTAGATTAAAGTCATAATATTTTGAGAAAAGTCAAAATTAGGAGAATTTTATTAGGACTCTGCACTGCAATGCCATTTTTCTTATGTGGCACTAAAACAAGTTTGTTTCCTGAAATGATACCGATCCATCTGATTCACTAGATCATTTTCAACAACATTTGTGTCCTGAATATTATTACATAAATCCTCTCAATGCGAGCACATGATTTCTTGTCTCTTTTATTTCTTGTATGCCTCCAGTTTACATTCCTGAGGAGAGGCAAGTCCAAACCGGCCGCTCTGAGCTCGACCACAGCACATCTCTGACGTCTCGCTCCAAGCAGCGCTGGGACTGTTTACTTTATTAATGTTCGATTGTTATTGACAATCAAATGTGTCAAACGTGTCTCCACATGAGGACACACACACCTCGCTTATTACCAGCCTGAAGCTTACAAGCATTACGTGACAGGCCAGGTGTGTGTGATGAACTTCTGCAGGTTACAGTGAGAATGACGTCAGGCCGCTGCGGATGAGAGAGTGACAGTGAATGTGTGTGTGTGTGAGAGAGAGGTGAGTGAGTGTGTGAGAGAGGTGAGTGAGTGTGTGAGAGAGAGAGTGAGCGAGTGAGTGAGAGAGTGAGTGTGCGAGAGAGGTGAGAGAGAGAGTGAGTGAGTGAGCGAGCGAGTGTGTGTGAGAGAGGTGAGTGAGTGAGAGAGTGTGCGAGAGAGTGAGTGAGTGAGAGTGGTGAGTGAGTGACTGAGAGAGAGACAGTGTATGTGTGTGAGAGAGGTGAGTGAGTGAGAGGTGAGTGAGTGAGTGAGTGAGTCAGTGAGCGAGTGAGTATTTTTTATCAAATAAAAGCAGCCTTGATGAGCGTGAGGGACTTTAGTAACAGTTCACAATAAGTCTCATTTGCTAACATTAGTAAATGCATTAACAAACATGAACTAACAATGAACAATATATTTTTACAGCATTTATTAACCTTTGCCAATGTTAGTTAATGCAAATGCAAAGATGAGCTTGACTGTCGTGAAAAATGTCACAATGCAAAAAATGATGCTAAAAATATCTTAACTTTAACTTTCATTATTAAAAATGAAACTTGTTTTTCTTGTATTGATATGTGTGTGAAATATGTCAAGCTTCCGTCTCGTGCAAACAGCAGCTAAGAGGAGCCATGCATTTTACAGGTTTCTGCATATTGAATTACAGTATTTCTGTTTGGTTTTCACACGTCAAAAAGCAACATCAGTGTTTAATGAAAAACTGCATCCAAAGGGCGTTTCACCATCTGGGCGTTTCACCACGGGCCAGAGACACAGCTTTACTGCTGTCCTTATCCTGCATTATAGTCCTAATAAAATGACTATATCCTGCATAATTCCCTCGATAACGATGTTGTCGAGCAGATCAGATGTGTGTCAGGTTGAGATGAAAACTTTATCATGCTAAAGACGGTTCATTCACATCCAACATGTCCTGCAAACAGCACATCAACTACAGCTTAAACGGACATTATTTTGTGTATTTGGTTTCATGCAATGTGTTTACGCGGTTTTAGGTTTAAAAAAGTCATTATTTTACACACACTGTACATTATTGTTGCTCCTCTTTGCCCCGCCTTTCTGAAACGCGTAGATTTTTACAAAGCTCGTCGGTCTGAAAAGCCCGGTGTGCTCTGATTGGCCAGCGATCTAGTGCATTGTGATTGGCCCAAAAAGTCAATTTTCTTACGAAATTCAAAAACATAAATAGCGTTTTGTGGCTGTGGCGTGAGATGGCTCTGGCTCAGCTCTAGAGAAGCACATGATCTTCTCTTCCGCGTTAATAACACCAGTTACAGCGCGAGATAAACATGAATGAGCTTCTGAAAGTGTGTTAAAGATAGAGTATAACTTATCGAAGTCTGTATCATGTGACATGGAGTCGCTCAATCAGTGTTTCAGCCGTGGAAAGACGTCAGTAAAACAGCTTGTAAACAATGTCATGTAACGTCACATTTACCTCAGAAAAACCATGTGACCATAAACTCATCAGTCAGTGAGAAATATTAACTCTAGAGAGGAGCATTCTGCTAAATATATGCACTATATTACATATTCATTATAATTTTTTAATGTTCTTCAATATTTAATGCATGTTTGAAAAAATTGAGCAAGTTTTTATGACAGCCACCATTTACATGTTTACATTTCATATAACTTTTATTATACAAATAAATAAAAGTGTAATTTAAGTTTATACAAATCAGTGCACCTTCAATAGTCGGCTAATGAAGCCTATAGGCTACCACTGACTCCCATAGTTTACAGCATTAGTTAAGAGATTTGTTAAGAGATTGTATTGTACCTGATATCCAAAATAATCAATATTGAATCGAAATCGAATTGCAAGCTTGTGAATCGAAATCGAATCGAATTGTGAAATTTGTGTCAATACCCAGCCCTAGAGAACACTATGTAAACATAAAACCATGTCTGCATTTGTGATCGCAGAAACGACAGGCATGTGCTACTCTATACGGCTCAAAACTCACGGTTGAATAGTCAGTAGCAAATTCTTAAAATCTGAAAACACACTTACAGGCTGTGAGTCAGAAGAGCCAGAATGTCCTCGCAAAGACTGAACTGCCCACTTTCTAGAATCATCTTTGTGCACAGCCGGCCTTGTGCTCTCGCAGGCTCTGGAAACTGTCCTCAGAAAAATGCGCAACACAGTCGAACATTTCATTTGCACTGTTCTATAACCGTGTTGGTCAATAAAGCTTAACCGCTGTTTTCTAATTGTGTCCTCTTTTGGAAGGACATACAAAGTAGTTTAGCTTTCGCAACAAAAAACACTGCGTCTCCACGACATGGCAGCAATAATATTACAGTGAGAATAAAAGTTACGCCTTCTTGATCTGCGTATACATGTGGGCGGTGTCCTGAAACTCCACACACTGATGTAGAGATGTGGAGGCGCGTCTGAACCAAGCGCTTTAGGCGTGGCTGAGCCTCAACTTTTATAAAGAATATCTTTAGGTTTGACATTTTAGGCTTTGTAAATATGCAGATCTTATACATGATATTGGATGGATGGAGGGGTGGAGGGATGGAGGGGTGGATGGATGGAGGGATGGATGGAGGGATGGATGGATGGAATCCTTTACATAAACACCTGATCTAATGCCGGGGTTCAGACTACACAATATTTGTGTCTGTTATGATAATCATTGTCAGATCATGATTTTGACTCCTAAATTCTTGTTATGAACTCTTGATACATGTGTGATGTCATCAAGAAGGCGGAGCTAGCGACTGACTTCCAGAAACAAGAGCGTAAACAAACAATGGTTTAACCAGACTAATGCTAATTCCAGCACTCACGGGTTCCTGAAGCGCTATCGTTCGCCAGCGTTTATCTCTTTTCACTCTGTCGTGGTCGTTCCTCGAGGAAACATCATAAAGGCAGGAATATTGTTAAAATATGATGATAATAATAATAATAATGAACCCAGCATAACACAGCGGTTCTCAAACTTTTGTGCTTGAAGCTTTAGCAAGAGAAGCTTGGCGTGTGCCAGTCACTATATATAGTAATAGTTTTGTCAAGATAACTTGAGATCACAAAAGCAGGACTGAAACATAATAACAGTCGTTCCATTATCAGTTTCCAGAAACCTCCATCTTTCTCTTAACAAAACCCACACACTGCTTTCTAATTCCCAGAGACACTCCAGCTTATTGGCTCGTGCTGGTTTACGATGCGGCTCACAGTAATGGACGATCCATGATCAATAATCAGAAGAGCTCTGAGATGAGGACGTTTATTCTTCATTCAGCTCCTGCTTTTCAAACCCTCATGTTCTGTTTCTGAGTAACTCATGAAGACGGCGGTGACTGAACACTTGATGCCTGTGCACAAACAAACGTCTGATGAGGAGACAAATATAGCATGTAAATGTCACAGAACATTGAGGAACTCATGATGCATGTCTGAAACACACACACAGAAGTGAGGAGGTCGAGAGGGAATGAAGAACCGCTCAAACACCATCACCTGATCGGACTGATCATCAGAAGGTTATTATTCAACTGTGTCTGGGTTAGAGAAGAACAGCTCAGAGAGTTCTAGATCAGAGAGTTCTAGATCAGAGAGTTCTAGATCAGCGAGTTCTAGATCAGAGAGTTCTAGATCAGAGAGTTCTAGATCAGAGAGTTCTGGATCAGAGAGTTCTGGATCAGAGAGTTCTGGATCAGAGAGTTCTGGATCAGAGAGTTCTGGATCAGAGAGTTCTGGATCAGAGAGTTCTGGATCAGAGAGTTCTGGATCAGAGAGTTCTGGATCAGAGAGTTCTGGATCAGAGAGTTCTGGATCAGAGAGTTCTGGATCAGAGAGTTCTGGATCAGAGAGTTCTGGATCAGAGAGTTCTGGATCAGAGAGTTCTGGATCAGAGAGTTCTGGATCAGAGAGTTCTGGATCAGAGAGTTCTGGATCAGAGAGTTCTGGATCAGAGAGTTCTGGATCAGAGAGTTCTGGATCAGAGAGTTCTGGATCAGAGAGTTCTGGATCAGAGAGTTCTGGATCAGAGAGTTCTGGATCAGAGAGTTCTGGATCAGAGAGTTCTGGATCAGAGAGTTCTGGATCAGAGAGTTCTGGATCAGAGAGTTCTGGATCAGAGAGTTCTGGATCAGAGAGTTCTGGATCAGAGAGTTCTGGATCAGAGAGTTCTGGATCAGAGAGTTCTGGATCAGAGAGTTCTGGATCAGAGAGTTCTGGATCAGAGAGTTCTGGATCAGAGAGTTCTGGATCAGAGAGTTCTGGATCAGAGAGTTCTGGATCAGAGAGTTCTGGATCAGAGAGTTCTGGATCAGAGAGTTCTGGATCAGAGAGTTCTGGATCAGAGAGTTCTGGATCAGAGAGTTCTGGATCAGAGAGTTCTGGATCAGAGAGTTCTGGATCAGAGAGTTCTGGATCAGAGAGTTCTGGATCAGAGAGTTCTGGATCAGAGAGTTCTGGATCAGAGAGTTCTGGATCAGAGAGTTCTGGATCAGAGAGTTCTGGATCAGAGAGTTCTGGATCAGAGAGTTCTGGATCAGAGAGTTCTGGATCAGAGAGTTCTGGATCAGAGAGTTCTGGATCAGAGAGTTCTGGATCAGAGAGTTCTGGATCAGAGAGTTCTGGATCAGAGAGTTCTGGATCAGAGAGTTCTGGATCAGAGAGTTCTGGATCAGAGAGTTCTGGATCAGAGAGTTCTGGATCAGAGAGTTCTGGATCAGAGAGTTCTGGATCAGAGAGTTCTGGATCAGAGAGTTCTGGATCAGAGAGTTCTGGATCAGAGAGTTCTGGATCAGAGAGTTCTGGATCAGAGAGTTCTGGATCAGAGAGTTCTGGATCAGAGAGTTCTGGATCAGAGAGTTCTGGATCAGAGAGTTCTGGATCAGAGAGTTCTGGATCAGAGAGTTCTGGATCAGAGAGTTCTGGATCAGAGAGTTCTGGATCAGAGAGTTCTGGATCAGAGAGTTCTGGATCAGAGAGTTCTGGATCAGAGAGTTCTGGATCAGAGAGTTCTGGATCAGAGAGTTCTGGATCAGAGAGTTCTGGATCAGAGAGTTCTGGATCAGAGAGTTCTGGATCAGAGAGTTCTGGATCAGAGAGTTCTGGATCAGAGAGTTCTGGATCAGAGAGTTCTGGATCAGAGAGTTCTGGATCAGAGAGTTCTGGATCAGAGAGTTCTGGATCAGAGAGTTCTGGATCAGAGAGTTCTGGATCAGAGAGTTCTGGATCAGAGAGTTCTGGATCAGAGAGTTCTGGATCAGAGAGTTCTGGATCAGAGAGTTCTGGATCAGAGAGTTCTGGATCAGAGAGTTCTGGATCAGAGAGTTCTGGATCAGAGAGTTCTGGATCAGAGAGTTCTGGATCAGAGAGTTCTGGATCAGAGAGTTCTGGATCAGAGAGTTCTGGATCAGAGAGTTCTGGATCAGAGAGTTCTGGATCAGAGAGTTCTGGATCAGAGAGTTCTGGATCAGAGAGTTCTGGATCAGAGAGTTCTGGATCAGAGAGTTCTGGATCAGAGAGTTCTGGATCAGAGAGTTCTGGATCAGAGAGTTCTGGATCAGAGAGTTCTGGATCAGAGAGTTCTGGATCAGAGAGTTCTGGATCAGAGAGTTCTGGATCAGAGAGTTCTGGATCAGAGAGTTCTGGATCAGAGAGTTCTGGATCAGAGAGTTCTGGATCAGAGAGTTCTGGATCAGAGAGTTCTGGATCAGAGAGTTCTGGATCAGAGAGTTCTGGATCAGAGAGTTCTGGATCAGAGAGTTCTGGATCAGAGAGTTCTGGATCAGAGAGTTCTGGATCAGAGAGTTCTGGATCAGAGAGTTCTGGATCAGAGAGTTCTGGATCAGAGAGTTCTGGATCAGAGAGTTCTGGATCAGAGAGTTCTGGATCAGAGAGTTCTGGATCAGAGAGTTCTGGATCAGAGAGTTCTGGATCAGAGAGTTCTGGATCAGAGAGTTCTGGATCAGAGAGTTCTGGATCAGAGAGTTCTGGATCAGAGAGTTCTGGATCAGAGAGTTCTGGATCAGAGAGTTCTGGATCAGAGAGTTCTGGATCAGAGAGTTCTGGATCAGAGAGTTCTGGATCAGAGAGTTCTGGATCAGAGAGTTCTGGATCAGAGAGTTCTGGATCAGAGAGTTCTGGATCAGAGAGTTCTGGATCAGAGAGTTCTGGATCAGAGAGTTCTGGATCAGAGAGTTCTGGATCAGAGAGTTCTGGATCAGAGAGTTCTGGATCAGAGAGTTCTGGATCAGAGAGTTCTGGATCAGAGAGTTCTGGATCAGAGAGTTCTGGATCAGAGAGTTCTGGATCAGAGAGTTCTGGATCAGAGAGTTCTGGATCAGAGAGTTCTGGATCAGAGAGTTCTGGATCAGAGAGTTCTGGATCAGAGAGTTCTGGATCAGAGAGTTCTGGATCAGAGAGTTCTGGATCAGAGAGTTCTGGATCAGAGAGTTCTGGATCAGAGAGTTCTGGATCAGAGAGTTCTGGATCAGAGAGTTCTGGATCAGAGAGTTCTGGATCAGAGAGTTCTGGATCAGAGAGTTCTGGATCAGAGAGTTCTGGATCAGAGAGTTCTGGATCAGAGAGTTCTGGATCAGAGAGTTCTGGATCAGAGAGTTCTGGATCAGAGAGTTCTGGATCAGAGAGTTCTGGATCAGAGAGTTCTGGATCAGAGAGTTCTGGATCAGAGAGTTCTGGATCAGAGAGTTCTGGATCAGAGAGTTCTGGATCAGAGAGTTCTGGATCAGAGAGTTCTGGATCAGAGAGTTCTGGATCAGAGAGTTCTGGATCAGAGAGTTCTGGATCAGAGAGTTCTGGATCAGAGAGTTCTGGATCAGAGAGTTCTGGATCAGAGAGTTCTGGATCAGAGAGTTCTGGATCAGAGAGTTCTGGATCAGAGAGTTCTGGATCAGAGAGTTCTGGATCAGAGAGTTCTGGATCAGAGAGTTCTGGATCAGAGAGTTCTGGATCAGAGAGTTCTGGATCAGAGAGTTCTGGATCAGAGAGTTCTGGATCAGAGAGTTCTGGATCAGAGAGTTCTGGATCAGAGAGTTCTGGATCAGAGAGTTCTGGATCAGAGAGTTCTGGATCAGAGAGTTCTGGATCAGAGAGTTCTGGATCAGAGAGTTATAGCGCTTACTTCCAGCGTACGATGCTCTGATGAGCTCACACTTATATGTTTATTCAATCTAAAATTAATTATTTTAAACAAAAAATGGTTTGAATGAATAATTCAACGACTCACTCAAATTAATACTCGACTTGTTTCATTGATGAATCAGCATTTTTGAACGACTCTCTTGAATGACTGATACAGTTTTTACAGTCACTTGTCGCCACCTACTGGTGTAACGATGTAATGACAATCTTTATTTGAAGAATCGAGTTACTTTCAAATAAGGGATGATCTATTTCAGTCGATTCTGTAGACATCAGTGTTTACATCCGAACTACACACATGTATCCCAGTCCTTCTGCACTTCTGCCAATGCAGATCCGAATGTTCCCGTGTGATTCGAGCGGATCGTTGTCATTGAGGAATGAGATCACGGTGGGTGTCTGAATTGAGATCGTGATCTTCTAACGATTAATCGTGCAGCTGATGTCCATAAAGAGAAGTCATTGATGTGCATTAGCGTCCCATCCGGCAAGCTTTATACATCTCGCATCTTCCCAGAAGCACTTCAACAACAAACACCTGATTTTCCCGCTTTACAACAGCGCTGGCATTACCCCGAGACTATTAATCATCTATTTTAGGAATGTCCCGAGACCTGAATATTTCGGAAGGAACTCAGTAATTACTTACAAAGAAAAGCTACGATTCCTGTTAACTTTGAAGAAGTCGATGTTGTGCCAAAATGTTTTTCATCTGATGGCGATAAAAATCTTTCGTTTACATTTGATTTAATGATTATACTTGCCGGTTACGACAGTCAAATGGAATGAAAAAATGCCACATTTTGAACAATTTAAAATTGATATTAAAATACATTTAGAAACAATATCCAAATGTAAAAACTTAAAAACAAGTTTCTGTAAAATGCCTTTCTTTTCTTTCTTTTTTCTCTTTCTTTCTTCATTTTTTTCCCTTTTGTTTCCCACTGACATGCATGATTATATGTACTTGTATATAAATTATGTTTTGTTCTTATTAAAATGCAACAACAACAAAATAATACTAATAATAAATAAATAAGCCGTCCAGCCCTAAACACCTCATCTTGTGATTGCTGACAAAGGCCTCATTTACTTCATTCATGCAATCGGGAAAATCCTTGTATTTGCGGCTTGTGCTGCACAAAAGGCCCATTCAGAGACGAGACGTCTGGACATGTTAAATATTTAGGTGTAATTGCGCATGCAGACTCTATAAGAGGCGTGCTGGTTTTGGCTCGCATGTAAAACAAGTAACGGATAAACAGTGATATTCATAAAACAGCAGTTCAGCAGTCGTGACAGGCCAGCTATTTATAACTCTGAGGATAGTAAGGAAAAGTTCCTCTTCACATGCAAAAGAAAACAGTTATGAGGTCTTCGCCATCAAACAAACAGATCTGGAATAACTACAGCTAAACCTGGAGGATTGCAGCACAAGACCTGATACATGGGTTTAAGAGCATAAAACTCTTACTAAAACAAACTTTAAATGTTTGAACATCTTCAACGAGAAAAAGTGAATGACCGATTTACTAGTCCAAAGGAGAAGGACAAGCACATGAAAAGGCTTAATGTCGAGCTTATATATAATGACATCAGAAAACTCCAAAACTCAAACATTTATTAAAAAAAATTTTTTGGGATAATTTATAAAATTATAAAAATTACAAAAATGTATACAAATTTATACATTAAAAATTAAACCAACCGTTGGGTTTAAAAATGTAACTTAAAAATGTAAACCAACGTTTGGGTTTGTCAGTATTTGATCTAAACATGGGTTGAAAAACAACCCAACATTTTTCCAACATCCAGTTTCTTCTCTGACACTTAAGCTGACCGGTAGCCTATCTTATCTAGTAACCCGTCTCTAATAACTTTACTATTGTTTATTCAGAGGAGCTAATTTGCCTAAACCTCAACTCACCCTGATCTACCACAAGTTTACATAATCATTTCCATAGAGTGCAATAACAGGTGAGATTTCTATGAAAACCACAGAGTCAGGAGATCATAGTTGAGAAGGACAGCAGTTAGTCGTAGTAAACAACACTTATATATATATATCTGATGGTCACAGTTGTGCACGATGGATCAGGCGTATAACAGCATCTCTGCTTGATATCTGATCGATCCAGTGTGAGATTACACTCAAAAACATTACGCAACAATCTCTAGTATTAAAGTAGGACATGTAATAGTCGTCCCGCTGCAGTAACCTGAGGTAAACTGTGGGGATTATTGATGATAGTTTATGAATGAACGCTAATGGCGTTCGAACCCACAACCTTTCCGTTTCCACTCAGAGTTTTTAGTTTCTAATGCTGTATTGATCAGTGTTATTGATTGATGGGTTGATTGACAGCGGTTTACAGAGGGCATATGCCTATATTGGTTGTTTAGACGGGTTACTAGAAAACATAACTGTCAACATAACTGTCAGAGAATAAATTGGATGTTGGAAACATTTTGGGATGTTTCACGTTAAACCGATGTTTGGGTCAAATATGGACTAACCCAACCGTTGGGTTTACATTTTTAAATTTGAACACTTAAACCAACCGTTGGGTTTAAACTGTCATTTTAAAAAAAAAAAGCGGTTGGGTTAGTCCATATTTGACCCAAACATGGGTTGAAAGTGAAACATCCCAAAATGTTTCCAACATCCAATTTATTCTCTGACAGTTATGTTGACAGTTATGTTTTCTAGTAACCCGTCTAAACAACCAATATAGGCATATGCCCTCTGTAAACCGCTGTCAATCAACCCATCAATCAATAACACTGATCAATACAGCATTAGAAACTAAAAACTCTGAGTGGAAACGGAAAGGTTGTGGGTTCGAACGCCATTAGCGTTCATTCATAAACTATCATCAATAATCCCCACAGTTTACCTCAGGTTACTGCAGCGGGACGACTATTACATGTCCTACTGTGGAAGAAGCATCAGTTAAATGAGTTATTAGTAAGAAAACAGCGACTTACATCTTCAAACAGCGATCCAACGTTGGCAGTCACCAGCAGTATTCCCGCGCCCTGCGCTGTCAGCTTCCCCGCCATCGTTAATTAGCTCGACCCGAACTAATGAGCTAATTTGAGCAGTTTCTGGAAGGAGCAGTGTTGTCGTGGTGGAGGCGAGTAGCGGTTCGTCGGGGTAAACTCTGCGGGTCGGTCTGGATCAGCTGGGCTCGTTCATACTCGTGCGCTTCTTCTAACGTTACGCGAGATCGGTCCGGACTCAAACGCGTCAGGCTTTATTTCTTCCCCGCCTCGGCCATGATCTGAAGATTTCCCCGGTTTAATCCGACGTGAACACCGGTCTGTGGAGGAGCGTGTTTCGCTGTCGTTCGGTTCTCCCTCCGTGCGCGCATTGCTCGCGTTTGTTTGAGGGACACACACACACACACACACACACATATACAAACACACACACGCCGCTGCTGGAGTGAGTCCCTGCGCTGCCTGACGTCACTGAGCCAATGGAAAAACGCGTCTCTTAAAGGGGTAACGCGCGATGCTGTGCGACCAGGCGGGGGTTTAAAGAGCAACACAGCGGTGCCCCTTTAAGAGACGCGGTGTTCCCTTGGGCTGCTGGTTGCTGATATATGTATAGTTTAAAAGTAGACGTATATATTATGTATAAAAGTTAGTTTGGGGTCACTGTGACTTTTTCAATAGATTTTTAATCAGCAAGGATGACATTCAATTGTTTTGTTTTTTTAAATAACTGTACAGAAATGTATAATGTTATAATCTGTCTATCTATCTATCTATCTATCTATCTCTCTATCTATCTCTCTATCTATCTATCTATCTCTCTATCTATCTCTCTATCTATCTATCTATCTCTCTATCTATCTCTCTATCTATCTATCTATCTCTCTATCTATCTCTCTATCTATCTATCTATCTCTCTATCTATCTCTCTATCTATCTATCTATCTCTCTATCTATCTCTCTATCTATCTATCTATCTCTCTATCTATCTCTCTATCTATCTATCTATCTATCTATCTATCTATCTATCTATTATAGCACAACAATCTGCAACTGTAAATACTAAACATGATGAATAAAAATAAAGTAAAACAAAAATAAAAAGTCTGTCTGTCTATTTATGATAAGTTTATATCTATCTATCTATCTATCTATCTATCTATCTATCTATCTATCTATCTATCTATCTATCTATCTATCTATCTAT
>FLSR01000673.1:13647-25040 GCA_900092035.1 Leuciscus waleckii
ATATAAGCGAGGAGACAAAGTATCCCACATTTTTTTTTTTTTTTTTTACCCACTTCATTACTGATGTGAATTTAAAAGTAATTCTATTCTCTTATAATAGGGCTAATGGCGGTGTACTAATGTTGTACAGGCTGTCATGTTGCTGTCTCTGACAATGACAGGGGAGGGTGGCAGCCTGGGGGGTTGTTCTTACCCCAGTCTGCCGTAGTTCCATGGGATGGGCCTGCTTTTGTGCTACAGGGTGGTTCGATGGGTGAGGGATGGGTTAAAAGTAGACTTAAGATGATTAAGTTGCAGTGGTATTACTTTGACTCATTTGTTCAACTATTTCTTTTGTTTGATACTTATGACTGAATTGAATATACTAAGCTGTAATGTAAATGGTTTAAATGGCTCCCATAAACGTACAAGTTTTTTAGAATTATTTCTATGGAAAAAGGTTGACATTGCTTTAATTCAGGAATCTCATTTGAGGAAGGAGGATGTTCATAGTTGCAATAATATTTTTTTTTGAGGTGGTCTCTTTCGCCGCTACTGACAGTAAAACTAAAGGTGTATTAATAATTGTTAGAAGAAATTTAAATATCTCCATACTAGACAGTAATGGTGATACTACTGGCAGAATAACTTGTATAAAAACTGTGGTTGAGAATAGGAAGATAGCTTTTCTCTCAGTTTACGCACCTGTAGTCCAGATCCACAATTGTGCACCCATGGGCGTGCTGGACAGACATGAGGCATGTTCTGGCGCATTGTTGGCACGTTGCTATTTTGAGGCAACAGAAACAGACTGCGCCATTGACCAAATGAAACCTGGTCTAAAGTCAATGGCGCAACAATTTTTTTTTGTTATTTTAAAGAGCACATTAGTAATGTGCGCCTATAGGCGGGTCCACATAGATAGATCCCATACACTGTTAAATTGGCTACAGCAACACTCTTGTTTGCAATGTGTCCTTGCTTGCTCCAGCTTAGGGTGATGCTTCCCCCATGAGATTGGATCTATACATATGCTCAGCATATGCCGCTAACATCAGGATGTAGCCTAACCATTCTATCAGCCTCAGTCGTGTTGGGGTAGTGTAAACATTTTTTTAAATAAAATAAAATAATATTTTCTTGGTTTCTACAGAAGAAAACTACAACCAAGTATAACAAGGTTATGACGTAATTGACAGGTGTACACAGTGCACGTCAACAAATAACTTGTCTAGTGATTGGAATTTTTAGGCAACATATTTGTGCCTAAATATATCCAAGTATCAGCATCATGCTTGTTGCATTAAACCAAACCATCCAGCTGCATTAATGACATGTGTTGCTAATTCTGTGTGAACCGGAAGTTTCCACCAGCATTACTTCAAGGGATACTTCAGGATTTAGTATTAAGCTTTGTATTAGTAGAAAACCTGTAGTATTTTCGAATTACCGTGCTTTCCCCACTGGATTCATAACAGCACAGTCTTGTGCTCGTTGCTACGCTACACAGACTCACAGTGAATTGACGACCAATTAAAATTGCTCGTTTTCCGTACAGAAGAAGCGATGCATTTTTTTCTCGCACTGAGGTGAAATGGCGGAAAGCAAGCAAGCAAGGTAATTTTAGGCCTACCCAGACTTTTGTTAAATCTTCTGGGCACGGTTGCACAAACACCTGAATCAAAGATTGATGTTATGAACCAAATATTCTGGAACGGAGAGATTTATAGCACTGAACGTGATATTACTGCAGTAACAAACCACCGTTTCCACATTGCTAATTCACGACGCATGCTTCAGTGTACATTGAAGTGAAATGTGCAAAACTTTGTCCAAAATAATACTGATAACAGTGTGTGTTTAATTTAAGGCGAGACACGGCAGGCAAAAACATCTTTTTTTTTTTTACTGGTCAATTTTGAGATTTTTGGATATTTGTCTTCAATAACATGTCTAATTTCAGACTGTGGTGAAAAAAAAGTCCGAAATACACATTTAGGTCTTTATTTTACTACACTTTGTCTGTTTGCGTCTGTAGATTTCGCATAAATTCAACAAAAGTTGTCGTTGTAAATCATCCCGCCAATCCGCGATCTCTGTCTGCTCTCTGTCATCACAGGCACCGCTGGAAAGCTCTCTCTTCACTGTACAATGCTGTCGGATCCAAATATGGTCATTTCCTTTTTATCAGCATCCAGTCGCGAAAGTAAAAGGGCTGAATGCGCAATCTCATTGGCTGATGATAAATCTTTAAAGCCCGTTTTCTCAAAATGACCTTTTTTCGACTCTCATACTCCAAGTCCGAAATCTCCACTTCAGTAGCATCTATATACACCAAACTTTCCAGTCTTGTACCTAGTTATATTATGAAGACATTTACAGAGGGATTTGTAAATATATTATTCCTAGCCTGATTTATATAACATTTTATTCCAAAAAACATGGCAAAAATCTTTTGTTAAGGCTATTGACAGTATATTCTGATTTACAGGATAACAAAAGTAGATATTCATAAATCCCTATGTATTTTTTTCCCCATCTAATATGTGAACACAATGAAAAAATAATTTGTAACCTGGCTTTATCCAATACTCAGATTTCGTTTTTTAAAATATATACAAATTAGCGCATATTTAATTAGATATTGCCTAATTTGCATATTTAAACATTAAATTACAGAAAACTTGTAATACATTTTTTTCTCATCTTAACCCTCTGAGGTTAAGGGCATTTTTTCACTTTTCTTCGATTTTACATATCTTATTAAATTTACCTTTTAAAGGCAATTACATAACACAATCCCATGTGTTTTATATCAAAATGTGCAGAGAAAACCCAGCTCTCTTAATGATGAGCTCACCACTTGTCCTAGAGCATTGTGTAAAGAGAGAGAGCGGGATAATTTGGCTCTAAAAGGTGAAAACTATAAGTCCGATTTTTGAAATTCTTCAAATCTCTTGTGGAAACATACCATTACTCATGTGGACGAATTATTTTGGTCCTTGATATGGGTTTGCCAAAGTCTTAGGGTCACAAAAGTAGTGTAATATATGAATAAAACAGTTGATAATAAATAATAATTGTCTAAAGTGACATTTTGTTTTTCAAAATGTCACTTTAGACAATTATTATTTATTATCAACTGTTTTATTCATATATTACACTACTTTTTTTAAGTACAAGTTTTGTCTGTGACTCTACCTTCACCAAATGTTAGAGGGACTGAGATAAAATAGGACTAAAATAACTTCCTACTACATATCAAGCTTTATGGGATGTGTGCAACTGAAAAAGTAGCATTACAACAGGTCTTTCTTTCAAGCAAAACTTTTACTTTGTGAAAAAAAACTCACTACTAACAATATCCACAAAATGTACACATTTTCATTGCTCACTACTAACAATATTGACAAAATTTACACATTTTCATGTTTTCTTGTCTACATTACATGTCAACTTTTCAAAAAATGTTTTCAAACCAAATATGAACTATATATTAGAAATAACACAGAAACCCACCACTATTTACAATATTTACACAATGTGCAGGTTTTCATGTTTCAGTTTTTCAGCTGTCATGCCATGCTGCAAAACAGTTTCTGTCCAGCTGCATGCAAAGCCCAACATCACACTCCCTGCATTTCCAAGGTGTGTCCTTTCTCTGGCCTTGGCTTTGGCAATGCTCACACCTGCTGCGACCTGTAGTGGCTTTTGTGGAAGAATCTGCTGCATGAACGGCAATTGGCACAGGAATATGACCTGCAGGTACCGGGACTGGAGCAGATGGAGAGGCTTACCACAAGTTCAACAGTCAGCTCCTCCATGAAAGCTCGGTGTGTCATGGGTGTTGTTTGCTGGGCCAGACAGAGTTCCTTGTGGAGGATGTAGCTGTTGGTGGTGGCAATGTCCAGAAAATGGTAAAACAGGTGTCTGTACCAGCGCATTGTTTTGTGTTGTGCAGAGTAATACTGAATGAGCTGGTCTGAATGATCAACTCCCCCCATGTGTTCATTGCTCTCCATAACTGGTGTGGGACAGGGGATTGATGTCTTTGTCCAAGAGCCATCTTGTTGTTTCACCCTCCTCTGCACAGCGTTACCAGAGTATGCTGTGTGAAGTGTGGAGCAGACTGATACTT
This sequence comes from Leuciscus waleckii, assembly GCA_900092035.1. Lineage (NCBI taxonomy): Eukaryota > Metazoa > Chordata > Actinopteri > Cypriniformes > Leuciscidae > Leuciscus > Leuciscus waleckii. The sequence goes on from FLSR01000673.1 coordinate 17,765, forward strand.
CCCTCGTGTCCATCCATTTCACATAGATGAGGGGGCCCTCCCGGATCCATCTTATGGAGCCTCTTTCTGACTTCTTTGTGAGGGCGTTATTTGTTGTCCGAGGGCAGTCCTTGCGGTTCTCCCTTTAGGTCCCACAGGCAGCACATTTTTGCTCATGGAGAGCCCTGAAGAGCTTGGGGCTGGAATAAAAATTGTCCATGTAAATGTGGTAGCCCGTGCCAAGGTAACCTGGTTGTACCAGGGACATCACAACATCCTAGGAAAGGCCATGTCCAGAGGGGATGTCACTTTTGCCGGTGTAAATGGAAAAGTCCACTGTATAGCCATTCCGTGAGTCTGCCAAGACAAACAACTTGAATCGCCACTTTATCGGTTTTGCCTTCATGTACTGCGTCATCCCAGTTTTGGCCTTTGATGCAACCATTCTTTCATCCACAGCCACATCTCTGTGAGGATGATAAAATGACTTGCAGGCATTTTTGATGGTGTTCATCAGGGGTTTCAGTCTGAAAAGTTTGTCATGGTCGGCTGTGCCCTTTTTTTTGTCGTTCTGGACATCCTCTTCAGGGTCGCTAAGGTGAAGGTTCCAAGAAAGTGCTCTGTATCTGTCCCATGGCATGATCTGTACTGGAAGTGGCAAAGAAAAGAAGTGATTCTGTCTCCAGTATCTGCAATGCTGTCGAGTTCACCATGGCCATGTACAGAAGCAGTCCAATGTACTTGTAAAACTCCCCAATGTTCACATCTAACCATTTATATTTCTTTCCCTGTGCCATTTGTTTAGCAGCCTGCTTGTTTGTGTTTTGGCACAGTGTTTGTATGGTTTGTACAGGGAAGAAAAGTTTGAAGAGGTCGAGGGGTGTATATGTGGAAGTGGAGCTGAGCTGTGGCCCTGGTGTTCGAGCTGGTTGAAACCTGGAGACAATTTTACATTCAGTATAAATATAGGCCTACTAAACATAAATAAATAAATTGATATGAAAGGTCAAGCCACATCTATACAAGTATGAACAATATGATAAAATAGTAAATGGCCAAAACATATTGATTCATCACTACAAGAGATAATGTTATTCAAATTGTGAATTGAGGTGAAGAAATATTATTACATTAGTTATCAAAAGGAGACCACCAAGAACAGCCTACACCGTTACTATTTGTAAGTGTACCCTAGTTTTACACAAGAAAATAACTTTTACATAAAGTAAACACTTTGCATAAGGCGCAAGTTCAGATAAGTTACACAAAGCAGCACAGCACAGCTTATTTTAGTCAAGATGGTCACAGTTAGCCAAGCACAAAGTGCACCATGCGAACAAGGTTTTTATAAAATAAATACGCTTACCCGTCTTCAACTGGATCTCTTATGTGATCATAATACTCATCTTCATCAGAAGAAAATCCATCAGGCTCGGAAACTCGCCTTTCATCCTCATCGCTGCTCTCAAAAACCGCCGCAAGTACGTCTTTCAATGTCATCGCCATTATCTCTCCTCGTCTTCTTCTTACTTTTCCTCTTCTTTATATATGTTTTTGCCATGTTTTTTTCGCGGACTTTTTCTTTCGCAGACTTTTTTACTTTTTCTCTCTGCATGTCACTCAGCAGCTTGGTATTTTCCTCACTGTGAGGAGATGGGAGGATACTTATGGATTTCACCCGCATCTATTGGTTGGTTTCACACAAAATGCAGACAGGCAAGCTAGCCCACCAATCACGCAAGGTGAACGGTCTTTATTTTTATTTTTTTTATATATATGTTTCTTTTTTGGTGAACGGTCATCTTGTATTCCCTCTTGCTCTCTGTGTGAGTCACGTACGATCTCGCTAGAATAAGGATGTTGAAGCTGAGAATCTATCGATTACGGCAAAATCAGAACCATTTATGTGTGCTTTACAATCATGGAGATATTAATAGAAACATTTAGTAAACATCGAGTTGACGCGCCCGCGCGTCATCTGACCTCAGGGGGTTAATGTAGGTAATCAACTGGGAAAGTTTCATGGTGATATCTGCTAGTTAAAAATTTTACCCTATTCACCTGTAATGTCTCGCCTTAAGAGTGGAGAAGCTTCGTTCGCAAGCTACCTGGGTGACTGACAGTGTAAGTAAGAACTTGTAAGCAAGTCCCAAAATGGGGTATGCATTGGTCAATAGGTTGTATTGACTAAGAATACGGTAACAACACACTGGACAGCTCTTGCAAGATGAACAGCTCTTGTTCACAATCTCCACCCCATCGTCTCCTTCAGGTACATCCTCTGTTGTCCTGATAGTGTATTCATCAAATGTTGATCTTTTCAATCTAGGCCACTGTTCAGCCAGACTTGAGAGCTCACTTTGTAAATTGGTCACTGTTGCTGTACTGTCAAACTTAAGCAAGAATTTGCTTAGTTCTTGAAGTGCGGTCTGCGGAAGATCGCTGGTGCTGGCCAAAATCTGGTCAAAGTTCTTAGGGTCCAGAAGAGCCAAGTCAGCATACAAAGTGCCATTACTCAGAAATCGTTGATGAAGGCTCTCAATAACTGTATCCATAATCAAATTATGGACCTAAATTCTATATGCACTCTCTGCATCAGTAAAAGTGTCATATTCAGCCATCTCTCCAGGCATAGTTTTCTTCCTCCGTATCCTTTTTGATGGCAGAGGGCCCTGCAGCTCCAGGTCTGTTTCTGCATCCTGCTCCAGTGTCTTCCTGTTGGCCCACGAACAAATGTGTCTGCAGCTGTTTGACACTCTCAAAATCTCGTGCCACTCTTTTCAGCTGTTCCTCTGAGGAGACAATCATATGAGGGGCAGAAAGGATATCCATGCCACTTGTCTGCAGATATTTAGACAGTGGAGAGGATACATCAAATATTCTCAGGAATATCTGGGCTGTGAGGATAGTCTCATATTTCAGAAGACCTTTGATGAAGCCTTGTGCCCTTATCCGTGCATTTGTGTTGAAATTTGTCTGGTCTTTTATGGCTGAAAGTGTGAAGAGAAGAGCAACATACATTCCACTCTCTGGCTTACCAAAATCTCCAAATACCTTCCTCAACATGCTGTCTTTGGACCACCACCTTGTTTCTCCAATGGGAGCGAGGCGTTTGTGTTTTGGGTCTTTGCTTTGCTGATCCTCTGGTATGATTCTCGAAGGAAAACAGCAGTGTCATTCAAAAGGGAAAAAAGTGATCCACTTACCAACACACTCTCTGTAGTGTCTGCCAATACCAGGTTCAACACATGAGAATAGCACCATACGTGTACCTGATTAGGAGATTTGTCAGAAAGCAAGGCACTAAAGACATTATACTTCCCCTGCATACTAGCAGCTCCATCAGTAGAGTTGCTAATGCAACAGCTCAAGTCTAGCTTCATCCTTTCCAGTACATCAGTCAACACCTGGACAAAGTACTGCCCTGTGGATGCCTCACATTTCACCACTGCAACAAGCCTCTCGTGGATGTTGTCATCAGTGACATATCTGACAATAACAGAACACTGGTCTTGTGTTGTAATGTCCTGTGTTGTATCAGTCTGCACATAAAACATACATGCATTCTTAATTTATCTGGCCATGGTGGCTTGCATTGTCTGGTGAATGGTGGTAATGACGTTATTGACAGTAGTTTTGGACAACAATGTGATGAGAGCACCTCTTCCCCCTCTTGACACAGACTTGTGGAGTGCTTGGCTTTTCTTTATACAATCAACAAGATGCTCATTCATACAAATGCCATATTTCCCAACAGGATTATCATCTCTAAAAGTTGCCATGGTCAAGACTGCTATCATCAAGGGTGTATGCTGCTTCAGACTTGGTGCCTCTGTAACTCAGCCCTCTTTTGCCAATTACTTTAATAACATCAATGATTCGTTCTAGCACTTGCCTTCTCCTGCGTACTTGTTCTCTGTGAGCTGATAACTGACTCCCCATAAGCAGACCCTCAATGTTACTTTTGGAGACCCTCAGAAAATATGCCTCAGCATAATCTCTGTGCATTTTTCTCTTCTCATGCTCTTCTATTCTTTGATGAACATGCTTCCAATCTACCATTCCAGATATAAAGGGTGTAGCGTTTATACGCCCACGTATAAATCTAATTAATTATTATTCATAACGAATTATGATCAATAATTAATAATTTAATTATTTTCAGAATTTACTGTAGCAGAATCAATAGTATGATTAGTCTATCAGTTCATCCAATGAACAGAAAGCATAAACAGTTATTAACTTTCATTCAAACATCTAACAGTTATAACATTACATGAGTTATATGGTATCTAAGCATATTAAACACACATATAAGTTGCAGACACAAAATAGAGTTATGTAGTTGCATGATGTTTGATTGTAAGTCCATTGAAAATTGTTCTTGAATGAGTTTTATGTATACTGTAGGAAAAATCTCAGTTTTCTGGTTTAGAGAGAAACGGACTCTGTTTGTTCGTTCAGAGGTCTTAAGGGGGAAGGGGTCAGGAATGTTGTGGGGGAAAACAACATCTGCTGGTATCGATCCGTCTTGCAAACTATCGAAGTTGACCAGTTCTGCCTTCAGTTAACCAATAAAAGTCTTTGGTTACAGACTCTCTGGAGCCTGGGTGAGTTATGGCTCTGGGATGTGAAGACACTTGTGTGATGCCTTGGTCTCTGTCTTTCTCTTAACCAATCAGTAATTTGGCAACAAAGCTAGTCATTGACCAGTTATGTGTTAGTGCTGGGGGCTCTTTTAAATAGCCCGACTGGTTGGCGCCTGGACCCCATGACAAGATTGATGAGGATACGAAGTCCTGACCAAATCTTCCTCTTTGTTCGGCAGGAAGTGGAAAGTTTGAATTAATCTTCTGGAAGAAGATTAGTCTGTGTTTGGTTCATACTCGCAGTCGTTACAAGGGGCTGGTGTCTGTGGGCTTTGCAAATGCCATACAAATAAAACAATGTAATGCATAGTTCTCCTCACAGTATGACAACCACCTTCTGTTGGTGCCATCTTTACAGCAGAAAACCTTTTGAACCAAAGCTTTGCTTGAATTTTGTTGAGGGTGGAACTTGAAAAATATGTTTAGATTTTCTGATGTCGGTACAGTGAAGAAATCAAAGCTAGGGGTGGCTTCCTAACTCTGACTCAGTCTATCTTCCTGAATCTGAATGAATGAATGAATGAATGAATGAATGAATGAATGAATAAAAATAATAATAATAATAATAATAATAATAATAATAATAATAATAATAATAATAATAAAAGGTTGTTTAAGTTTATTTAACATATAGGTGCAGTTCTTCACAAAATAGGCTCATCTGTGTGTTGGCACACTGTTACCTAGCACTAAAATGCAAAAAGACAAATAATATTAATACTCATAAAACCTACCCAGAAAGCCACACGGACAAAAAGGTGCAAACTTCTTGTGTAAGATGTGTTGGTCCTATCTGCAATGATCATAGCTACAAAATCTACAAAGGATAGTAGCAAATTTAATTTCTCTAAAAAACTATAACATAAGATAAAAAAAACAAGGAACTCGTTTTTGGAAGAAAACAATATAATTTAATAGGGTTTATTATTTACATTTTATACTAATGGTTGAGTTAAGAACTAATTTCTCAGCACTCAGCAGTGTTTGGAATTAATATTAACTACCATCATTGTTAAAATGAGTAACTAGTTTACTAGTGCAAGCTAAATAATGCTACTGATTTAATTTCAGCTTACCGGTTCAGTTTGATTGCCATCTTCACTACTAGGCTCAGGTACAGGTAGGGAGGGGGAGATGTACTTTTTTTTTTACACGTAACTTTTCAGCTCCACCTTTTCTTTTCTTCCCCTTTTCATCCCCTTTTCTTCCCCTTTTCATCCATAGACAATTATTTGTTATTATCTTATCTGCTCAGAGAAATTCGCTGTACCGGATCAATCTGTCTCTCTCTCTCTGTAAATTAGACGACGTGGAAGGGGGTGTGTTTCAAGATACGCAATGGAGTAGACCAAACTAAACAGGGAGGGAGGACCAAACTAAACAGGGAGGGAGGGCACAACACTCACATGCAAACAAAACACACTCCTTGTGCGGCCGCGCGATCGACTCACTCATCTATTTGCGTAGAACATAGATGTAATATTATGATTCCGTCATTTAACAAAAAAATAATAATGTGTGTACCAGGTGGGCTGGCCCACATTGGCCAGCGGCCCAACGGGAAAAGTCCCGGTGCTCCAGATGGCCAGTCCGCCCCTGTATGTATGTATATATATATATATATATATACAGTGGTATGGAAAAGTTTGGGCACCCCTTTAATTTTTCATGATTTTCCTTTATAAATCAATGGTTGTCTGGATAAGAAATTTCAGTTAAATATATCATATAGGAGACAAACAGTGATATTTGAGAAGTGAAATAAAGTTTATATGATTTATGGAAAGTGTGCAATAATTTTTTTTAAATAAATTAGGCATGTGCATAAATGTAGGCACCCTTGTCATTTTATTGATTTCAAACCTTTAGCACTAATTATTAGAACTCAAATTGGTTTGGTAACCTCAGTGACCCTTGACCTCCTTACACAGGTGAATCCAATCATGAGAAAGGGTATTTAAGGAGGCCAATTGTACGTATTTATCCTCTTTGCATCTTCTCTGAAGAGTGGCAACATGGGAGCCTCAAAACAACTCTCAGATGACCTGAAAACAAAGATTGTTCAACATCATGGTTTAGGGGAAGGATACAAAAAGCTGTCTCAGAGATTTAAGCTCTCAGTTTCAACTGTGAGGAACATTGTGAGGAATTGGAAGACCAGAGGCACAGTTCTAGTTAAGGCCCGAAGTGGCAGACCAAGAAAAATCTCAGATAAGCAGAGGCGCAGGATGGTGAGAACAGTCACAGTCAACCCACAGACAAGCTCCAAAGACCTACAACATCATCTTGCTGCAGATGGTGTCACTGTGCATCGTTCAACTATTCAGCCCACTTTACACAAGGAGATGCTGTATGGACGAGTAATGCGGAAAAAGCCTTTTCTCTGCACACGCCACAAACGGTGTCGCTTGAGGTATGCTAAAGCACATTTGGACAAGCCAGCTTCATTTTGGAATAAGGTGCTGTGGACTGATGAAACTAAAATAGAGTTATTTGGGCAAAACAAGGGACGTTATGCATGGCGGAAAAAGAACACAGCATTCCAAGAAAAACACTTGCTACCTACAGTAAAATTTGGTGGCGGTTCCATCATGCTGTGGGGCTGTGTGGCCAGTGCAGGGACTGGGAATCTTGTTAAAGTTGAGGGT